>OU015502.1:54606732-54611732 GCA_907164885.2 Dolomedes plantarius | reverse complement strand
ATTAAGTAATTTAGCAACATTCCGAACTGATTTACCACAACTATGATGAAAAATAATCAATTTTCGATCAATGCTGTTTGTTGTTTCTTTGCAAGCCATTTTTAAATAATAAATAGAATATTACGGAATAGGCAAGCAAAAATTAAAGCCAAATGATATTTTAAATGCCACCACAATTCAAAAATAAAAATAAAGCGCCAGGCGATAATTTTAGTTATGAATTTATCCGAAAATATTTCGGTGTACGATGACTTTTGTGAGATAGTTTTTGTTACTTTTTGATTATTGGTGTTTTAAAAATAAAGTTTTACTATGTTTTCAAAATATTTCATATAGTTTTGCTAAGAATAGATTATAAATCTTATTATTAAATGCCCATTCTGTAATATTCATTTTAATTAATGGATAGATCCCTATTTCATTGAAAATCGTAAGTGTACGAACACATTTTGGAGCCACTGTAGGTGTTCATATTCAAAATGAACTATTTCCCTTTTGGAACAAAAAATAAGACATGAAATAATATCACTCTTAAAATTTTGTAAATATTATTCTACTATTTTAGATTCCACCCCGATCTAAGCAACCAAGACCGACTTACTCTTGTAGTAAGATTTGTTCTATTAAGTAATAAATCAAAGCAAATGGAAATTAGGGAGCATTTTTGGGGGATTTATTTTAATATCAAATTTTCTTGAAACAGATAAATCAAATAGGTCTACAAAATGTAAATATGTGGAAAGTATGTTACATGATCCATTTAAAAATGAAAAATATATTATAGCTGAAGATTTATGCAATGAAACTGACAACATTGCCCTCTATATTTCTCTTGAAATGAACGCGTTAAATGTGATTCAATACCTATTTACAAACAACCTCATCTATCTGTGTCCAAATTTAGTGATTACTATACCAATTTTATTAACATTGCCTGTGACTGTGGCTAGCGGGGAAAGAAGCTTTTCAAAACTTAAAATAATAAAAAATTATTTGAGGTCTACAATGGGAAAAGAAAGGCTTTCAGACTTATCTATTATTAGCATCGAAAAGGACATTTCGGAAGATATAGATGATCAGATATTATAACAGAATTTGCATAAAAAAAAGCAAGGAAAGCAAAGATTATCTTTTTGACTGACTTATTAAGTATATGTATTAATAGATATGTGTTGTATGTATTTAATATAACGTATTCATTTAGTTGTTATATCAATACATTAATAATTATTATGTTAGGTTATAAAATTAAAAAATAAACTGAATTTATAATATTTTCTGTAATTCGTTGTTTCATTTAAGGTAAAAATATTCCAGAGAAATTTCAATTAATCCATACGGTATGAGGGGGGGGGGGGAATTATTCTCGCACACGTATGGCAGCTACAATAGAAACTGCCCTGTATTTACTAGCACATTAAAAGCTACTAAATTACTGTCAACATTTACATACATACAAACACACACTTTCTAATTTTATCTCTGATGAGATGGAGTTTGTTTTCATGAAGCATATTCGAAAAATATGAATACAGTTCATATCAATGGGTGTTAAAACTTATAAAGTATTTGTACCTACATTTACATATACGTTGGTCTGCTATATGAAATTTATTTTCAGTCATCAATTATTTTTATTTCATTTCCTAGATTCATTCTTTATTGTTCTATACATCACTAGCTATAAAGTATGCGAATAAATACTGTAAAAATGACGAATAAAATTCAATGTACCTCAATATTTTAATAACAATATTATGACTGTATAGAGGTTTAAAAATGTATGATATGTTTTTAGTGTTTAATCTGTTAAACATTTATTGAAATGCATTCGGACGCAATTTCATTTAAAAGAGAACTGTCACTCGAAGTATTTTACTTTATGCTATGAATATATCTATCTTCTGATAAATAAAAACGGTCATGTTATTCATTACAAAATCAATATACTTACCCCCCCCCCGCGAAAAAAAAGTGCCGAAAATAAGCTAAAATGGTCATGTTTCTATAAAAAAATGGCTCCAATTCCTGCGTCACGAAATATTTAAATCATGAAATAATTATCAACACCATCACCGAAAAATTTGAAGTCCAAATAAGTGTAACCCAGCGGTCTACCAAAAAACGAAAGTAGCGCCTAACGAAATTGATATTGGCCCAATGCAACTGGTGGTAGGGTTGCCAAGTAAATCGCAGAGAACCTGAGTATGAAATGAAGCGCCAGATAGATAACCGCTTTGGCATCCAAGAGAGTCTGCCGAAAAGTCCGTCTTAATCAAAATGAAAAACAAATTTAGGCAGGTACTACTCTTTACTCTCTTGTGCATAAACTCTTGATCGAAAAAATTATCCATTTGTAAGTGGATGTTTATTTCATTTCTATATAAAAGCCAAAAATAAATTAATATAATCTAACAATAGTTGATGTCTGTCGAAACACGACGGCTAGATAGTAAATGAATGTACTAATACACAAATTATATTCAACACATCATTGTCAAATGTTGAAAATAGTAATAATGCGCAGAAACAAATTGTGATTAAGCTGCTTCGCGCTTAGTGAGTATCTAAAGACAGATTTAAAAATGTCACTGAGCATGTGCAGAAAGCAATTTTTTTAAATTGTAAATTATCGCTAATTAAACAGCAAGAAATAAACAATTTCCATGAGGTTTACTGTTGTATTTCACAAATATAATTATTATAAAAATAAATAAGGCAGAGATAGATCTAGAGAGACTTCTCGGAATAAACGTGTTTACCATTAAAACATGTCACTGAGCGTGCGCGGAAACAGTGAGTTTCTAAAGACAGATTTAAACATGCCACTGAGCATGCGTAAAAATCAATTGTAAATTATCGCTAATTAATGGAAATTGCTGTCACAAAAACCAAATTTAACAAATCTACAGATTACAATCTTTCGTTTAAGACCAAAATGAAGTAAATTGATGCAGTAGTTTTCTCTCACGGACTGCCCAAAAAGTCGGCTTAGCAAATTAATTGTATAGATGATATATATTATGCATATATCACATAGTATAACCGAAAGATTATATTATGTCAGCCGTATACTTCTGATATAATTCAATCTTTTCATACAAGGAAAATTATGTGAATTTTTCGTGCAAAAGAAGTTTCACAAAAGTGAAATAAATATTTATGAAAAGTCTGTTTAATCTAATCTTCGCCTTCCCTTTCAAATCCATAATTCTGATGCAGATTTCTGTTACTTGTGGTTACGAATCGGACTATCGATTCCGGGACGTTACAGGGAGAGCGGTTTCGGGTAGATTCCTATCCAACCATCACCGGCCCTCAAACGGGTACACGCAACGGGATTCCCCGTCGGAGATTCGTAAATCACCCGGCAACGGTACGGATCATTTTCCCCGAGCCTATCGTTCTACCGGCGTCTCCAGAACCGGCCCGTCAAGTTGCCGTCAGTCTTGTGTTTGTTGGGTATATATATATATATATATATATATATATATATATATATATATATATATATATATATATATATACACACAGTCGAACCTCCATATATCGAACTTCTACATATCGAAATTTTCTATATATCGAACTCTTAGCAAATCTCCATGTTCATTACATAGAAAAATTGTTTCTATATATCGAAAAAATCTCTATATATCGAAATTTTTTTCGAGACAAATTGGGAGATTTTATTCCACTTTAGAATAAAATCTCCCAATTTTTGGCATTTGAAACAATATGTCGTGGACTTTAATTCGCCGAAAATATTCCCGATTAAGTTTTTAGTGGACTGAATAAATACGAACATTTCTTTGAACTTTCCGCAAAACTCACTGTTCAGCAAGATATTCGTAGCTTTTTTAAAAAAGAATGTAACTGTGATCATTGTAACCACTGTCTGGATTATTGTTTTTTTAAAGGTATAAAGTACTCAATAAGTCTTTCATATTAATTCCTTTTTAAGTTATTAACTTTCATTTAATGGGATTCGCATATAAATTAGAAATGGAGTTTCGTATATGAAAATTAGTTTTAATTTTTTTAGGAGAATTATGATAAAACTAAGCTCAATTCTATATATCGAAATTTCTATATATCGAATTTTTTTTCTGCAATTTGCTACTTCGATATATGGAGGCCCGACTGTATATATATATATATATATATACATATATACATATATACATATATATATACATATATATTTATATATATATATATATATATATATGCATATATATGCATATATATATATATGCATATATATATATATATATATATATATATATATATATATATATATATATATATATAGATATATACATCTTATATATATATTTCTTCTGTCCGTGTGTATGTAACTGAACTCCTCCTAAACTACTGGACTGATTTTTATGAAATTTTGTGTGTGCAATTTAGTTGATCCGAGAATGGTTTAGATTCACAATTTGATCCGATAGAATATGTTTTTATATTTTTAATTAATTAATAAAAAACCAACAATTTATAAGGGGGTGCGTCCGGTAAATGGAAGCTGTTACAGTTTGTGAAATCACGCCTCTAGATAATGGCGTCCACGTTAGGTTTAGTTAGCAAACAGCGAGCGAAAAAATAAAAATTAATAAAATCAAAAAGTTTCAAGTCATATATTAAACCAGAATAATAAATGAAAATAATAATCTTTCAAGTCAGATTTTATACTCTAAAATGGATCAGATCCAACGGCATATTGATACTCTCGACACGCGATGGAAAATTCGAATCAACCACGTTAAGTGACACGACATCTTTTTTAATCGCTACTGCAATCCTCCTCGCCTATATCTTTGTGTCTATTGAAGAGCTAAAGACTATGCTTTTATCCTGCTAACTTATTTCTGACTAAAAACTCCTCTGACATGTATAATCACCAGCCCACAACAACTTTCCAATAGCGAATATGTTTCACTTTACCCACTAGAACACCGGGTCATCGTGTCGCATTCGGTCGCCAATTTGGAAAG
>OU015502.1:54366732-54601732 GCA_907164885.2 Dolomedes plantarius | reverse complement strand
TCTGACCCTTGCATTCCTTTATCTTCATTGGTAGTCGTGATTTAACCGTGGTAAACCAACGATTACACTGGATTGCAATACGACAAAAGCAGGAGTTGATGTACTCGATCAAACGTGCAGCTATTACACGGTATCCCGCATATCACGAAGATGTTCAATCTCAAAGTTTTTTTAGGTTTTTGGACATAACAGAAATCCATTCGCAAGTTGCCCTTAGATCCAATAAACCGGACAGTTTTGAAATAAGGCGATTGTATCTGCATTTCTTGGCCTTTAATTATAAATATATCTCAATATTATAATCATTTTATATCTTGTCATAAAACGCAGAATTATTATTTTCAATTTGAAAAAAAAAAGTTTATTACAAAAGGAATAATCAAGGTTGAAAGAGACGTTGCACTTTGCGCTACGCGCTTCTGCTGGTGTTCCAAGAATTGGCGCGCCCGTTCAAGGGTTAAGTCTGTTTTGTATTAACCTATTGGTTTCGCTCTCCTCAATGTTTACCAATGCTGCTCCTCGATGTGTAAGGATAAAATGCGTCCAAGGATTGCGGACTTGGATTGAAAGATTTTTTTTTAAATTGTACTCCGTAATAGAGAAAGAAATTTTACTCCTTGGGGCAATTTTCGTTTAAAAAAATGCAAATAATATCTTAAAATTTAAATTATTCAGGGAAAAATCTGGTATAGTGTGTTTTAAACACTCATCAATTCCTTTGATGGATGAAATTTATAAATTGAATCCTATTGCAAGATGCAGAAAAGTTCAGGCTAACTGAAAACACCAATTTTATTGGATTATCAGCATTTATATAGTTGTAAATACTAGTAGATACATTTTCTCCATAGATCAACATTGAGGTGAGCGATTCCAATAGAGTTAGTTGAGAGCAGCCTTAAGTATTATTTTGGGGCGTGAATCTTTGTAAAGCTTGCGTACGTATCCGTGGCTCTAGAATGTAATTATTATTTTTTTAAATTTTCCTAAAAAAATGAAAAATTCGGCTTCTTGAGTAAAATATACGATTTGTTGTGAATGTTATTCAGAGACGGATATGAATTCCAGGTCATTACAAATTTATGTATGAGAGGAAAAGTTTAATGTAAACACAAGGTATTAAGGTGACTGCCTACGTTAGGAACCAATTTTTTTTACAATCAATTTTTTAAGGATTTTTTTGGTCTTTTATATTAAAATAGCACTTAAAAATTAAAAAATGAACACAAACTTACCTCTAAATACCATACATTTTTTTAAATTGGTCAATTTGAAGTAATTTTTCATGAAATATAGCTAAAGCGCCTATCCCTCTGCACAAAATTCTAATGCTACTATTTTAATTCCTTCTCACACACTATACATATGACAATTATCTTTAAAATAACTTACAATCTAAGAGAAATTTTAAAATGAAAAAATAATACAGACAATTTTATTTTCGAATATGAAAATTTTCCCCGATTCGTCATTCCTTTCTTCATATAAACAACCCCAAATAAAAAAACTATTGATTATACATGCATTATTGTAGGTCATTTCAATAACAATAGCATCTAAAATATTTCCTGAAAATTGTATCAAATTATATGCATTATTATGTGAGATATTATGATCAAAAGTAGAGATTTGTGTTAAAAAACATATTTCTGAGAAAAAGGCATTTAAGGGTGTTTGTCACTTCAATTTTGTTACAGTCGATGTTTTTTAAAATAGCTATAACTCTGCTACTAATTGATGTAGAATGAAAATCAAAACGGTTTTGAAAAGAGAAAAGATTGAATTACACGATTCTTGCAAAAAATAAAATTGACAAAAATAGTCGTACAATGACATTTTCAACGTAGGCAGTCACCTTAAGGAAAGGATGTTTATGATAGTAAGATTAACACAGATGAGAATGTTTTAGTAAATAAATTTGAGTTTGGTAAATAAATGTTGAGTAAATAAATTTGAATATAATTTGTTACGTAATAAAAATAATGGCTAAATCATTCTTTGAGCCTTTATTGCAGAAAATTGTTTGATTGCATCTCTGTAAGTTTTTGTTTCTCGTGCCGTCTTTGTTCTGTAGAATTGATTGCTAGATCCTTCAATCGCTCTTGAGTTGTTGTTTGTAGATAATTTTTAAATATTTTCAGCTTAGAAAAACTGCACTCAGCTGCTGCTGTAGTTACAGGTAGTATTCGTAGAATTCTCAGAGCTACATCAACGTTTGGAGATAGGCATTAAAAATTTAATTATCATAATCTCAAATTATGGTGACTGCCTACGTTGAAAATGTCATTTTTTGACTATTTTGGTCAATTTCATTTTTTGCAAGAATCGTTTTATTCAATCTTATCTCTTTTCAAAACTGTCTTGATTTTCATTCTATATCAATAAGAAGCAGAGTTATAGCTATTTAAAAACATCTTCTGCTACAAAATTGAAGTGACAAACAACTTTAAATGCGTCTTTCTCAGAATTATGTTTTTTAGCACAAATCTCTACGGCTATCATGATATCTCACATAATAATGTATATAATTTGCTAAAATTTTCATGAAATGTTTTATATACTATTGGTAATGAAATGAGGCACAATAATTGTTGTATAATAAATAGTTTTTTATTTGGGGATGTTTTTATAAGGAAAGGAATGACGAATCTGGGAAATTTTTTATATTGGATCATAAAATTGCTTGTATTAATTTTGCATTTGAATATTTGAATATTTCTCTTAGATTGTAGATCATTTTGAAGATAACTGTCATACGTATCATGTGTGAGAAAGAAATTAAAATAATAGCATTAGGATTTTATGCAGAGTGATAGGCGTTTTAGCTAAATTTCATTAAAAATTGACCAATTTATAAAAAAATTATGCTAATTAAGGTAAGTTTCTGTTCCTTTTTAAAATTTTTAAGTGCTATTTTACCATAAAAGACCAAAAAATAAATTAAACAATTATTTTTTTTAAAATTGACTCCGAACGTAGGCAGTCACCATAAGGAGTTTATAAAAAAATAATTTGAATATTCGCTTCTATTTGTATATTTTTATGAATTCCTCCATTTATTAGATTAAACTATTAATATTTTTGCGTTATTCGTAAAAATGTTCGTATTATTACTTAATCTCAGTTCGGTGCCTGACTTATGGGAACGGCCCTGTAAGAATGTATTAAGAGACTAATTTAAAAAGAGGATATCGAACTCCCTTGGTTGATATCTTTTAACGATTTATTGCGATGACAAGCAAGATCTCGAAAATGTGTGGTTGCAAGTGCCTTAAAATATCTAATAATTACAAGATAAAAAGAACATTTTATATACCATGTTTTTAAATTTTCTGTTGAATCATATAAATTTGACAATTCTATGTATTAATAATTACTTTTTTAAAATTTTTCTAATGGATTATGCCATCAACTTTGAAGAAAAATGAAGTTAATTGGAAGTTAACTTGCATTTAACTTTTCGTTCCCGTTCCTGCTGATAGATGGCTGCAACAGTCTACGAAACAAAATTAACTGAAAATAACTTAAAATTAATTTAATTCTGCTTAAAGATGACTAAAAGTATTAAAAAAATGCATTGTCATCGTGTTCTCAGCTATTCTAAAAGTTTCAAATGTCTAGCTAGTCGGGAAGTTAGTTAAAAATCGATTGCAAGATTTGTACTGGACAAACACACGCAAAAACACACAAACACACAAGAAAGCAAGTTAGTAAAAACATGGTAAAAATGTCCATCATGTTGATGTTAGGGAACTGAAGAACAAACACATCAAAAGTTAAAACGTGAAAAAGTGTTCATCAAGATGTCAGTTTATTTATGTAATTCGTAATGAAATATGCAGGATATTGTGTTAAAGATTTTCAAATACTTTTGAAATACGAGTTGCGGTAGAATGGACTCCCCCATATTGTTGTTGTGGAATCTCTAGGAATAGTGCAGAAGAAAAAAAAAACTTAAATAGAACCAAAAACCTGTATAATAGCAGCTGCCAGATCAGGTGCCTGTGGGCAGTAGAGGAATTCTTGAGGAGACAAAACAAGTTTGAAAAGGGCGGCCAGAATGACTGGACATTCAAAGATATATTCTGGAGAAAGCTGAGTTTCTGGAAATTTTCTGCAGTTGATAAAGTATAATATTGTTGTCAGGCTGTGTAATAGTGCTGTATAATAATGTCGTCAGGCTGGATTTTCATACCTTTAGGGGGCACACCACCTTTAAAACTTCAAAAAATCAATTTTTGGTTTTTGCTATATTCTGATTTTTGGGACATTTCTGAACAATATGCAAAAAACCACATAAAAAAATTCGCATTATTTCTCGAGTTATGAGAGTTTATGAAAAGCTCACTCTGTTGCCACGGCCATGTATATTCCATCTTTAACTTCAGTTTTCTCAAATATGTAAATTTTTGGATTACGCGCACTGTTGCTCCCAAACTATGTGTGCTAGACACACAAAATTTTTATCAGATTTGTATTTTAAGCTTCTTTACATAAAAAAACCAAAAAAAATTGTAAAAAAAATTTTACACTTGAAAATGTTTTTAAAAATTTGCTAAATTTTAATTTTTTAAACAATTTATGTAATGTTTTCAATTTAAACTATATTTTTTGCATATTTTTGGTTTTACATTAAACTTGAGTATATTATTAATTTAATTTGACCAAAAAAATAGTTTCTGTATGAATATTTCTTAATTTTATGATGTGCAAAAAATCATTGGATGTTTCATCCAATGATTTTTTACCCTTTTTAGTAATGTGTATATTTAAAAATAAAATCTAAAAATTATTTATGGATTTACAAGTTCTATTTTTTTTAAATATAACTGAAGAATTGTAATTTTGATATAAAACATAAAAATTATATATATATTAATATTATTGGAGTTTCAGTACCTCGAATTTGATCATGTTTACGGTCATTTCAGTGTAGTCAAAGGTAGTGTGCCCCCTTAAAGTAATTTAGTTCTTTGTCTAGCTATTGAAGAAACAATTGTTCTGAAACAGATAAAGTCTGAACTGAGTGGCTCTTTAGGGGCTGGTTGGAGACTCTCCCATTTCAAAGGGTAATAAAAAATGAATGGGACAATTTATAGAAAAAGATTTATGTTTTCGAAGAGTACTAACAGTCTAGTTTTCTCCACTAGGTTTAAAAAATAACATCACTCAGTTGGCACCCGTTATTGGCGATTCACTGCAGAAGCCGTTCTCTAAAGTTTTCCACCACTCTGTCGGCCATCTCTCGGAGAACGACGGCAACTTCCTCACGAATAGCGGACTTACGGACTTTTTGCACATTTTCAGGTGTTTTAACCCTTCCGGAGAGCCGGCGTGCCAATTTTTGAACGTTTCACAAAGAGCAACAACTCTTTCAACCTTGATTATTCCTTTTGTAATTAACTTTTTTTTTCAAATTGAAAACAATAATTCTGAGTTTTATGACAAGATATAAAATATTGATGATATTGAGGTATATTTATAATTAAAGGCCAAAGAATGCAGATACAATCGCCATATTTCAAAACTGCCTGGTTTAGTGCATTTAAGGACAAATTGCGAATCGATTCCAATTATATCCAAAAACCTAAAAAAAACAATGAGATTGTCCAACTTTGGGATATGCGGAATACCGTGTAATAGCTGCACATTTGATCTACTACATCAACTCATAATTTTGTCGTATTGCAATCCAGCATAATCGTTGGTTTATCACGGTTAAATCACGACAAACAATGAATGGAAAGGAATACAAGGGTCAGAAAATCAGACCAGCATTAGAAAGGGTGTAGCTGTATATAGAAACTGTATATAGAACATTCAAACCTTACTTGTAAAAACAAACCATTCAAAATTACGAAAATGTTGCACTTTATACACGGGCGAGCCCGCTGAAGGGTTAATGTTCCGAGGATGACTGTCTTGTTCCCTCGGTAAAGCAGAGTCACTGGCTCTCGCGTTTCAAACCCATCGCAGGATTGTTTTTCGATCAGATCGGCATCATGATCACCGGACCAACTCATGGTGTCTATTGACGAGTAGATATCCTCCCGAACTGTTGCCACCTCCCACGCCTCCCGACTCCCCACCACTCCCTTACCAGTGACCTTTTGAAATGCGGGAGTCCATTCTGCCGCACTCTGTATCTGCTATCATTATCTCCAGAAATATATTTTGTATAATTTTACTGATCAAAATCTTGATATTTGTTAGCTCTTAACTTTTGTATTTTTACATTTACATTGCATTATATTAACACACATTTTGAAGGTTTCCAGCTATTATATTTTCAATTTTTATTACAAAGCTTCATCATTTACAGCAAGTCTGAATGATGATTTCGAAATTTCAGACTGTTAGGTGAATAACGAATACTTGATGCAAAAAAAATTGATTAAAAAATCAACTCAGAAAATACTTTAAAAAAATTAATTATTGCCTCCTAGGTAGACTAGTGGTAAAGCGTCGGGCTTGAGATTCGGGTTACTCGGTTCGAGTCTCGGTGATGCCATTAAATACCTTCGTGTCTAAGCCGGATAGAGGCACGTTAAATCTGTAGACCGGAAAGTCCTATGGTGTGGAAGAGGTTGGGAAGAAAAAAATGATTATCGTTACATTTTATTTATACGTAAGATAAAGTTCTGAGATGGAAGTACAAATTGAGGACAACCAGCATCTTGGAATCTACAGTTAAAACTAACCACATCCTCAGTCACAAAAAAAATTAGAGACATGGGTAATTTGTCTATATAGATATGTCTTTGAATAAGTTAGCCCTTTCTGTAGGTTGTGTTTCATGAAATTTTGTCTGATTTACAGTTATGAATTTTGTCAATATATGGTTCAAACTAGGCAATATTGGAACGAGGGTACAATTCACCTACATAGGAGTTCCCAAAGTAAACTACCCAAGTAACACACAACGTTGGCCGAAGAGCAAATTTTTGTTACATCATTAGACAATGGTTACCTTTGGTAGAACTTCTAGAAACAAATAGGGATCAACTGCAAAATGATTATTCTGGACCAACAGTTATAAAATGTTGTTGTCCCAACGACAAATGAGTACTGCTGGGCTAGTAATTGTAAAATGCTACTGTCCCAACTGCAAATGAGAGTTGCTCTGGTCTCCGAGCGGTTGGTCCAACTAACAGCCAATCGTTGGGTGAGCTGTAATGCAAACCGTTGTTTCAACATACGCCGAACGGCCAAATCCAACTTTTGGCCAACTTGGCGAAATACGGTTGCCCCAACAATAACCAAACAGTCTTGTGTTATTTGGGTAGCCAACAAATCCGCGATGAGGATCAGCGAAGGTCATAAGGACTAGTACTGTGCTGGGCCAACAATTGTAAAATGTTGTTGTCCCAACTGCAAATGAGAGTTGCGCTGCTCTCACAGCGGTTGGGCCAACTAACAGCCAATTATGGAGAGTTCAGTCCAAATAGGACGGAATTCTCCGTAATTTATGAAAACTTAAGAGGCATGAGGAATTTTATAACTTGTCCTAAGCATAGGAATATTTCTTCGACGACTATCTAAATATATACATTTCATTTAACAGGAACCCTCGACGGCACTCGAACCGGATTCAGAACTCGGCATTGAGGAAACAGTTATCAATATGAGACAGAAACTGAAAGAAATGGAATTCAGGATTTCGATACTAGAAAAGAGTGAAAGAGCAGAACTGGATGTGGCAACAAAAGATGAACTTACTCGGAAGATTCAAGAAGCAGAGCAGAAGGCGAAGGAGAGGGAACAGGAAATTCTAAGAAAAGTGACAGAGATGGAAATGCGGTGCATGGGATCGACGGCAGAAGTTTTAGGGAAACTGCAAAATGCCGAAAACAGATTCCTGAAGGTGGACAACCATCTTTTGATGGAAATGCAGCAAGTACGAAAAAAATCGTCCGACGTGTTCGAGATGGTAAATAGCGCGAGACAGGAGATCTCGGGTACGTTGAATAGCGAAAAATTGAAAACAGAAAATTTGCAGGTACGTATACAGTGAAAAATTTGATATTTTTAGTTAGGAAGAAACTTGCACCGGATCGAACGATACAAGCGAGATGCTCGAAAAGGAATGTAATGTAAGAGGGTTTTAGACACTAGTTGTCTGCGTATCCTATTGGAAACTAAATGACATAATTATTTAAACTCTCATTGAACTTTTTAGTATCGAATGATTAAATAGTAGTTGATAATATCGAATTATTAAATAATAGAAATGCTCCAGCAGTTTTGACATCCAGAGGCCTCGTAAACGCAAAATTTAATGTTATTTAAATAACTTTTCCTTCCCAAAGTTTTCGCGAAGCGTGTCGGAAAAAGGAACTATATGAAATATACGTATTTATCTATACTATATGAAATATGCCTAACTATATGACATATGCATACAATGATGGTGGTCTGCTTGGCTCCCGTGTAGCAAAAGGTGATCACGGACAACGTTTATCCTGTCGATTTCCAGGAAGATTAGTAGATAATTTGACTGCGTTTTAAACTGATTTTTGAAATTATCGTTCTCTCAGAAAAATAATGTGTAGGATCAACTCACACGATAATTTGATCCAAAGGCACATGGTACTGACGTACGTGCTGTTAACTTTATTCAAAGCGCGTTGTGGTGTCGTGGCCCTACAACTAAACTTCACGGAACGAGAGGGGTTTTTTTAAGAGAGAGAGAGAGAGAGAGAGCCGTTTACTTTAGTTAAGGCCGCTATGTACTAAGAAAAAAATCGCATTTCCCTTTTCCTCTTCTTGAAGACTATTGTGGTGGGAGGAGTCCAGTTGACAGTTAGAGAATTCCACCAACCCCTTAGGATTGACATTTTGAGGGATTGTAATGGCTCTCTCTATATAGGGGGGTTAAGCGCTGCCCCCAAATTTTTTATATAAAATATATTTTTGTCAACTACTTGAAGGTACATACATGCTGATAATCAAATAAAATCGGTATATGTTTAGCCTGAACTTTTCTGCAAAGCGCTACAGGATTCATTTTATTTAAAATTGCATTTTTTTTAAAAACGAAAAATGTACACAAATGTACAATTTCTTTCTCTATGACGGAGTACAATTTTTAAAAAAAATCTTTGAATCCAAGTCGGCAAGCTGTGGACAAATTTTCTCCATAGGTTACCATTGAGGTGAGCGAATTCAAAGGGATTAGTACATAGCAGTCTTAAGCTCTTTTATTAGTTTTGTTGCTTCGTCTTATACACAAGTATAGGTACAACGTTGTCACGTACAGCATCTTATGTGCATCGCCATTCTAAGAACATAATGCATAGGGATACGTAATTTTCGTATTTACGAAATAGATGAGAATAAATGGGAAATTTGCTGATATGAGCGCATAAATGCGAAAATTATTTCATTACTACTTTTTAGCGAAAACTCGGTTATAAACGGCTTTTTAAGCAAAATTAGGTAACGATAGTGATAATTTATTTACATCTAATTGCTTAACTAAGACCATCCGAGGTCTGTAACTGAGAAATGTCACTCTCCTTCGGATTTGCTCCGAATTTCACCCGGACAGTTTGTCCGTACCGGTGTTGAACCTAAAAATCTAACTTTAAAAATCAATCATCAAGTTTTCTGGGGCAATTTAGTAGATTTAAGAACGTCTCTTGAACGCCAAAGTCAAGGGTATTTCAGCTACTTACAGTAGTCAACCAACTGTTGATGTTATACAGATTTTAATTGCAACTACCACAAGTTTGCAAACGCAAAGCCTCTATAGTCCCGCTAACAGCGTAGATTCCGAGATATTTTAGTATGTATATCATAGTAATAAATGACAGAAGGGAAAGACTTAAGTAAAATAATGCGGACACAACCACAATGTTAGCTTTTAACTAAGAATTTTTATACTTACCTATCAAAGTAAGTAAAATTGTAATTTTTTTTTTTAATAAACGCAAAATTTTTTTTATTTATATATTTTTTGCGAATAAATGCGAAATTTTATATACTTTTTTTTTTGTTACGAAATTTCGATTATTTTTTATGCAAAATTTACGTATCCCTAATAATGCATTATCTTGTAGAATAGCAGGTCTGTCGATCCTTCCTCTAGCGATGGCCTCCGGTGCTCTGTCCTAGAACAGCAGCTCCCCAGTCAGTCTCTCGTCGCTCAATCCTTCTCTAATAATCTTTGCATCCGTGCTTCCCTTTTTAAGTTCCTTCGAAATTTCTCGAACCATCTCGATTTCTTTACAGAACCTCCCGTTGGTACTTTATAGAAACTTTCTCAGGGTTTCTATAAAGTACTGTAATAGAAACTTTCTCAGAGTGTTTAAATGACTTGCGGTGTCTTTAATGATGCCCAGGCTGGATACCACTATACTAATGAAAAATAATTATACATACATTGGACTGCCGCTTTAGAGAATGGGCCAGATGGATCAAGGGGATATATATATATATATATATATATATATATATATATATATATATATATGTAACGTACTGGACAACCCAAGGAAAAGATGGGCGTCCAGCACATCACTGGGAATGAAGATGTAGTCGTGGCTCGAATAAACGACGCGGCAAGTTACGGCATTAAATTTTATTAGACGGCGAATACGTCTTCTCAAGGCAGTTACAAAATCAAAAAAGCGTTACATGTACCCTTCATGTGGTTTATATAAACTTTGTCATGTGATCATCATCGCGATTAGGGATTTGCTGTTGTCGATAAGTCACATGTGGTTTTATATAATCTGCGCAGAGCTTATCTAAAATATTGGGGACGCCGCGCCTATTTGAAAAAGGAAGCCATTTAATATTTTCTCTCGAGGTTATTAGATTTTAGAATCAAAAGCGAAATTTAGTTCGTACGCCCAAGGGAATTTAGAATAATGTTAGATTTTAAAATGGTATGGGGTTTTTAATGTTATAGAATATCCCCCCCCGTCCGAGAAGAGGCTGACCAACAATGCCTGCATTGGAGGACAGACTCACCCGACCATGTGAGGAAAATGGGCGTCGACCACAAATTTGGAAAAGTTTGAAAAGGAACATATGTTTTAAGTTAATTTAGTATGATGATCACATGGCAAGACATGGCACATTTCAAATTTGAATACATAAAAATACACTAATGATTTACTAATTTATGAACACAATAAAAACAAAAAAATTATAGTAATTAATGATCAACTATAGAAAATTGTAAGATATGTAAATTTCTTATATTGTTGCTGTGAAAAAAAAAATTAAATTTTTAAAATGCACCTATCATCAACTGAAAACAATGTTGAGCAGGGCTGCAGTCCCCACACAACACAATCTCAGAAAAAAAAATCAATTAACATAACCAAAATTTGTAAACTACCAAAAATTTTCACTGGAAACATACATTTAATACAATATCTACCATCATCTCGATTTGAATAATACAGAATAACAAAACATAGTAATAAAAATATCAAAAACAAACAAAAATTAAGTAAATGAAGTTGACTTTGATAACAGGATGAAAAATTCAAAAATTCTTCCTCAACGTTCACTACTATGGAGTGAGTCCAAAAAATTTTATTAACTTATCTTGTAATGATTTATCTGTGCAACATTTTTAGTCCTTTCACAGTCATTAGTATGTTGAGGAAAAAACACCAATTAAAAAAAAAATCACAGTCTTTTTAGTGCTGTGTCATTTCTGCTTCACAAACGTAGAATGCATAAATATCACATTATCTTGACTTGTTTACATATAAAGAAAATTAGTCCTTTAGTTACATAACAAAAATCACAGTTTATAATAAAAATCACAAGATTTAATAAAATCACACTTCAAATATATCAATTGTATATAAAAATTACAAAACATATCACTCATTATCTAGTTTTCGTATCTTTATTTATCTCACTATTTTTTTCTTAATATCCATTATCTCCTTTATTTCAATATTACTTATTATTAACAAAAATCTCTTTTTAATATCTTTTATATTTCTTATTATTCTCATTTCATCATTTCTTATATTCATTTTATTTCGACAATATTTATTCATTCCAAAATTCTATTCAATATTCTTTAATTATACTTATTCATATTTATTCTAACTTTATTTATTCTCAATACTTTTCACTTTATTTTCAAATTATTTATCTACTATTCATTTTTGTATATTTATTATAAGTTTATGTGGATCCATTTCCTTGTTTTGAAGGTACCTTGTTGTATGTGTGTTCCCCAACTCTTAGTCTCAAATTCTTTAATTCTACCTCTAAGCAGTGAGGGTTGTGTTTATGTTTGTGTAACAAGTGGGTTTTCTTTCTTCATATTGTTCTCTGACTAATAAGGAGGAAGAGTCTTTTAGCCGTACAGTGGACTAACCGTAAATCTCCGACAGAATATGACTGCGTTGAAAAACAGCATCTTGTATAGTACAAAGATGGAGAAAAAGGAAAAGGTGCAGTTGTCATACCTGTGGGAGTATAATATATAGAAATGGGAGGACAAAAGGAGTGGCCATCCCAGCCCTGTTTTAGTCATTACTCAAGCATATAGTCTTCAGCACTTTAAGTGACTGAGTTGTTGAATTAAAAACAAATAGTAAAAAAAATTAATAAGATCTTAAACAGTTGGGACGACATCCAACGCGCTTGTAGAGTTGGGTGATAGGAAAGTGTTTTTCAAGAAATAGGAAATTTACTGAAAGGTTAAAGAAGTAGAGTTGTCATAGTCGGTGTTTAAATTGAGATCCAAAAAAAATTCACATATAATAGTATTCTTAAGAAGAAAGTTTAAGTTAGACAGTTTTTTTTTTATATATATCTTTAGTAGGACAACACATAACTAATTATATCAATTTTAAAAAAATATAATGATGTTAAGCATCACATAGAAAAGAAAGAAGAATGGATCTAATGTTTGTCATTATTCGTGGTGTAGTTTTAAGTTCTCTGGTGCATTATAATATCTCAATCTGCAAGCATGGACAATTTCAGAATCTCGTTTAGTGTGAAAGTTTGGTCCATCAATTCCATAATTAACTTTTGACATTTGTTTTAGAATAGTGTAAGGTCCAGAATAGGGTGAGCTTAATTTTCTAGTATTAGGATAGTGAAATTCTTCGAATAACACTAAATCTCCAACATTAAATTTAGATTCTACAAAACGTGCATCATATTTTACTTTATTCCTATTATGGTAATTAATTGTCCTTTCTTTAGCTAATTTTCTCGCCTCATCCACCTGAGGATAAAAATCTTGTTTTTTAACATGAGGTTCATAAGGTAATATTCCAAAAAGTAGGTAAGCTGGGGTCATTTGGGTGACTGAATGAGGCGTATGATTGTATTCATTAATTGCTTCATTTAATAGGGCTGTCCAAGGAGTTTTGCTTGTTGAGTTATGTACTTTGCACCTTAATCTAGTAATTATTGTTTGATTAACCCTCTCTACCTTCCCATTCGTTTGTGGATGATGACTCGAGGTAAGTAATTGTTGCACATTGTTATGCTCTAAAAATCTTCTAAACTTTGAACATGTAAAAGCTGCATTTCTGTCGGTTAGCAACTTTTTTGGTGTTTGAATTTGGAATATTTGTTTTAAGCAATTCGTATAAGTTTCAGTAGTTACGCTTTTTGATGGAAAAGCCCAAATATAACGCGTTGCATGGTCAATTATCAAATGTAAATATTTCTTTGTGGAATTATAGTAATTAAATCCGCCTACTGTGTCTAAACTTAAGCACTCAAAGGGTTGGTCTGTCGGAGGTACTTCTTGCAGCAATCCAAACCTTTTCTGTCTTTTCTTTTTGTTTAATTGACAAGTATGGCAATGTTTAACATAATTACTAATGTCCTCATTGATTTTGGGCCAATAATATTGGGGTGTAAGTAATTGCATTGTTTTATTTATTCCAGGGTGTCCATAATCCTCGTGGGCTCTTTTTAAAATTTCTAACCTCAATGAAAATGGTACTACAATTTTTAAAAATCCCTTCTTTCTCATGTAGATTACATCATTTAGTTTTTTATATTTAAGTCCCTGTACATGGTCTTTATTTTGAAATTCTACAATTTTTCTTAGTTCAATTAAATGATTTATTTGGGTTTTAGGTTCTAGAATAGGGTTCCTTGAAAGCATGTCAGCTTCAATATTTGCAGTTCCCTTCTGGTATTTAATTTCATAGTCGAACATACTTAGTTTTAATGACCAGCGAAAAAGTCGACCTCGAAGATTTTTCACATTTTTAAGCCAAACTAAGGCAGCATGGTCTGTGTGAATTGTGAACTTTTTCCCGTGGAGATAATGATACCTGTCTAAACTGTCCACAATTGTCAAACACTCAAGTTCAGTAATAGAATAATTTGCCTCATAGTCCTTTAATACACGAGAGTGATATGCTATGGGATGCAACACCCCATCTTCACCTGGCTGTTTTAAAACAGCTCCAACCTGTTGTTTACTAGCATCCACAAATAAATGACAGTCTTTGTTTACATCATACAATTGCAATATTGGTTTACAAATCAATAAATTCTTAAGATCCTCAAAAGCTTCTTGGCACTTGTCTGACCATCCCCATTTTACCCCCTTTTTCAATAATGTATTTAATGGCTGTCTTACTTTTGCATATTTTGGAATAAACTTATTATACACATTTATTGTGCCCAAGAATCTTTGGAGTTCTTTTACATTAGTTGGTGGTTTCAAACACTTTATCTTTTCAATGTTAATGTTGTCTGGGGCAATTTTCCCATTTGTTACATTATATCCAAGAAAATTAATTTGTTGTTGCAGAAAAGTACATTTAGTTAATTTTAACTTGATATTCTCTTTTTTGAAAATGTTAAATAGTATCTCTAAATGTTCAAGGTGTTGTTCTTTGGAGTCTGAAAAAATTATAATATCATCGAAATAGTGGCATGCAAAGTTAACTTTATATTTATCCAAAATTCTCCTGATAGTCCTATTGAATATTGCAGGGGCGTTCTTTAAGCCAAATGGGAGTCTTAGCCATTCGTATAAGCCAAAAGTAGTGGCAAATGCCAATTTCTCAGTATCTTTTGGGTGGACGGGTACATGCCAATACCCTGAGGTAAGGTCTAAAGTTGAAAAGTAATTAGCTCTGCTTAATTTATCTAGAATATCATCAATTCTGGGTAAGGGTTCTGCATCTGTCTTAGTAATTAAATTTAGTTTTCTGAAATCAATACAAAGTCTAGTTTTTCCCTCATTTCGCTTTCTTGCCAAAGTCACAGGACTTGAGTATGAACTATGTGATTCTTTTATGATTCCTGCTTCTAACAAATTTTTAATTTGGGTCCTGATCTCTTTTTCCTCAGTTGGCGAAGTCCTGTATGCTCTTAGACTCACTGGTAAATCAGAATTTAGGATTATTCTTTGGGGTTCCATCCTTATTTTGCCTATGTCATATTTGTTAGTTGAAAACAGTCTATTATTTTTGTGCAACAAATTCTTTAATTCCCTATCAACATCTAAATTTTTGATTTGATCATTAATGTCAACATTTTCATAATTTGGATTACTTTCTGCTTTGATTTCACCAGAGCTTTCATTAAAATTGTCATTTACATCATAATCAATACAGAAAATATCATTTTCTTTCTGCGAATTTTCTTCATAAGGGTTAAACATATCAGAAACTTCAATTTCATGACCATTACTATTATTATCCACATGCTTATTATCACATTTATTTTGTAGGTGTAATGAAATTTTACTTATATCACAAATATTAACCATTTTCAAAGCAATTCTATTTTGATACACACACAATTGGTTACAATCAATTACTAATTTAAACTCTTTACACTCAGGAAGTCCCAGAATAAGATAAGGCAAGTCATTGTCCAAAACATATGCAGAAATGTTTCTAATTATTTTCCCTATTCTCAAAGTTAATACACATTTAGTTGTAATTAAGATTTCACCCTCAGCTTGCCTGACCTTAATTGGAGAGCTTGAATAGCATTTCAGTTGACATTGCTTGACCAGTTTTTGTGACATCAGACTAATAGTCGAAGCAGTGTCAATCACACAATTTAAAAAATTCTGTTTCTCATTTTCATATAGTCTTTTTGTTTTGTCAACCCTATTATTTCTGATAATGTTTCCCCTCAATGACAGTAATTGTCATCCTGGTGCCTGATCTCTTTCAAATTCAGGTTCCTCATAATGATGTTTATTGTCTGACACCGACATCTTATCAAATCTCTCATTAATAGAGCAAGTTTGTTCCCAATGATAAGCATTACTTATGCCAACGTTAGAACATTTTCGACAGGGTCTAGATGGTAAGTCTGCATATTGTTGGTGGTGATTAATTTGGTTATTGGGATTGGGTGCAAAATTTCTATTCAACCTTTGATCTCTGGGTTGCCATTGTCTGAATTGTTGCTGCTGACTATAATTAGGTCTAAACTGAGTTTGTTGATTATTATTAGGTCTAAATTGAGGCTGGAAAGAATAATTTTGTCTAAATTGGTGAGGTGGGCTATAATTCATCTTAACTTGAGGCTGGTTGTGATAATTCTGTCGTAATTGGTTCCTATTTTCAAATCTAGTGTTAAAAAAGTTATCCCGATCCCCTTGATTAGTTTTGTTTTCTTCATTATTTATTTTGTTTAGCTTATTAGCCAACACTATCCATTCTGTTGTGGTTTGAGGAGGATTTGCAGCTATGGTCATTCTCATTTGAGCATTTAGGCCTTGTGTTAGGCCTTCTAGTATTAATTTCTGTGATAACCCCAATCTCTTTCCTACATCAATTTTTTTATGAAAATATTTGGTTAAGTCATCATTATATTCAAATTTCAAATTGGAAAATTCAGAGAATTCCACGCTATCTGCCTCAAAGAATAATTCTTGCAAAGTGTCTTTTAATTCTGTCCAATCTTGGATGTCTAGGCAATTGTTTACAAAAACTGTTAGAGCCTTTCCCCTGAGAAATTTTGAAATACTTTTTATTTTTTGTTCATTTGGAACATTTGCTTGGGAAAATTTCTGCTCAATATAGGCAAGCCATTTTTGTAATTTCATTCCCCCCTCTGGGTCAAAAGGAATAAAATCCCTGAATTCCCTCTCTACATATTCAAGTTGAAAATCGTCCTTGCATTCTGTCTCAATTTTATCTTCCCCCTGAAATTCTGTCTTTATAGATTTATCTTCCATCTTATAAGTTTAACACAATATCACAATTATATTTCAATTTAAAACAAGAATATAATATCATATAATCATAGTTTGCTACACAATTTTAAAAAGTTTATGATGGGAGACATACAACCTGGTCATGTGATGCTTGTCTTGTTACTGTAAAATTCTCGGTTGCACAAATTTTATTTTTATTTATTCACGGTACAGCGCTAGGGCTTGCATACCGGCTTAATTAAATTCACACACAAGAACATATCGATGATTTTTCAAATGGTGGGGATTATTTCCTGACGACAATCGTGAAGAATTTATCACACGGAGCACTGGAGAACACAATCGCAAAGATTCACTCGAAGTTGAAGTCAGAAGCAAAAGCAGCTACACAACTTGTGGAAAAAAAAAGACGCGCACAATCTTCGATGGCACACACATACTACGACGGAATGACGGGGAAAGAGGAGACCTCGACCTTTACACATAAAGCCCACAGCGTGAAATAACTTTTCTCCTGACCGAAGACCGCAAACAGCAACCGTACTTCTGGCCTGGAACTCAATTGTGGATTTCCGCGCAGCAAAACTTGAATTTCTGTTACAAGTTTGTACATCCTGCCGTCTTTCTGTAACGTACTGGACAACCCAAGGAAAAGATGGGCGTCCAGCACATCACTGGGAATGAAGATGTAGTCGTGGCTCGAATAAACGACGCGGCAAGTTACGGCATTAAATTTTATTAGACGGCGAATACGTCTTCTCAAGGCAGTTACAAAATCAAAAAAGCGTTACATGTACCCTTCATGTGGTTTATATAAACTTTGTCATGTGATCATCATCGCGATTAGGGATTTGCTGTTGTCGATAAGTCACATGTGGTTTTATATAATCTGCGCAGAGCTTATCTAAAATATTGGGGACGCCGCGCCTATTTGAAAAAGGAAGCCATTTAATATTTTCTCTCGAGGTTATTAGATTTTAGAATCAAAAGCGAAATTTAGTTCGTACGCCCAAGGGAATTTAGAATAATGTTAGATTTTAAAATGGTATGGGGTTTTTAATGTTATATATATATATATATATATAACATTTTTTTACAGCCACGTTGCTACAGCATCTAAAAGTATATACTAAAAGCACTTCCTTTTGTCCGCTCCTATTCGCAGGTAATTAATATTTTATTTTTTTTATCTTCCAGATGGAAGTGGAGGAAACACGAGATATGTTAAGTTCATTTCTAGCCTCTCACCAGGCCGTCGACGATGCCATCCGAGAAAACATATCAACATCGGCTCAAAAACTGAGGGCTTATGTTGACGACAGACTTACCAGACTTGAGAGTATTCAGTCAAATATAACGGCAAAAATAAGGTGAAATAACAAGATTGAATGATGAATACATTTACATAGTCTGATTTCGGTAGAATACTTTCAAAGTTTACATATTAGAAATAAATTTATAAGCAACTAATGGAAGATTAACAAAATATAGATGACCATTTATGAAAGGCATATAAAAAAGGCATATTATTCATTTTGCCTATTTATCTATCTACTATCTATCTATCTATCCATCTACACACCATACACACACACACACACACACATATATATATATATATATATATAACTTTTTCCTAACCTTGTATCCATTAGTAAATTTTTTTCATTCATTATATACCCCGAGGACAGGAGTTATAGACATTACGCAAATCAGAGTGTGTTTAAGTCATTTTAATTCAAGTTTTTTTTCTAATGCGGAGACACGTGTTCAGAGACATTCCTATATAACCGGGGGAATTGTTGACTACTTTTTTATCTAGTAGCATCATACAGGCGAGTCAACATTGCTCCGTTGTTGCCACCTCAATTTTGATCGGTCACACATCTGGAGGGCTCGGACCTTCCCCCACCCACTGACTTCGTGGAAGGTCTTTCCGGTCTACGGATTTAACGCTCCCATATCCGGACTAGACGATATGATATTTAGTAGCATTTGCCGGGATTCGAACTGAGCCTTCCCCCCCCCCCCTCCTCCCCCTGAGTTCGAAGCCCTTCGTGCTACTACCTCGAACCCTTTTTATTAATTTATATGACAGAAAATTAACCTATAAAACAGTATAGGAAAATTTGTTTTTAAACAAATTACCAAAAGTACGAGAAACCCATTCAGACCATTTGCCAGTGAGATTTTTTTTAATGATTATCTAGATGGACTTGCTTTTTGAAGTCAGGATTAAAAATTGCAGTCCCAAATCCAGAAAATTCTTGTTTTTAATCTTTGTTTTTTAAATCACATGTAGATTGTTTAACTCCATTACTAAAAATTTACCCCTGAACAGTCTAGCATATATCCCAGGTTGAGAACCCCTGATATAGATCCTTGTGCGTTGAAAAAAACACCGAGTATTCATTTAGTCAAAGTATCCTGACCAGAAATGTCACAAAGAAATCCTTCATTCGCTGGTTGATGTATTTATCGAGAAAATTTAGTCATAAAAGACTATTTGAGGTATGCCTTGGTTGAGATCGCAGTAGACTACAGCTAAAAACGGAATAATATATGAATAAAACTGAAGTCGGACTAACAAAAATTTACATAAAAATTAAGTCCTACACAACAGCATGGGAAAACTGTCAATTAGAAGAACTACTTGACGACTATGAGGAGTAATCTAGTATATATATAAAATAGTTCCGTAACTGACTCACTGACTGACTGACTGACTGACATACAACGCACAGACCAAACCGCTGGACCTAAACGGCTGAAATTTTGCATATCGATTCTTCTTATACTGTAGGGGTGCACTAAGGAATATTTTTGAAAAAATTCTTCTTAGATTTTTTAAAATTAAATTTTTAAGCTGTTTTAGTAACTTTTTTTAAGTTTGCATTCAAAATAACAATTTGAGGGTTATAAAATTTATATTACAAGAAAAATCATAAAAATTCCTTTAAAATAAAATCTTTTTCGAATATTTACCTCTATTTTCTGATTTTTGGTGAATTTTTAAAGATTAATTCTTAGAATTTAATTTAATAAATGCTGATCACGTGATTTCTTTTTCTGGTGCTTAAAATAAATTTATCTTCACGTGCATAACAACTAAGTAGACAAAAATATATTTTTTTCTTGCTAACGTGGCAGACGAATGGACATTACTTTGTCTATAAAAATATCCCGTACGATTTTTTTATAAATATGCATATTTTTTTCTACATCAATTGTATATATTGATCGTCGTATTTATTATAAATATGCTATATATATACACTGCTGGCCACCCCAATTGCAACACCAAGAAAGACAAGAGATATCACAACAAAATTTATTTTGTAGATAATATGTTGACCAAGTACAAAATGATTAAATTTATAGACTTCTGTGAAGTGTGGTTCCTGCCAAAATCAGTAGCCAGAGTAGCCGCCATTGTTGGAAATCACCGCTGCCACACGCCTCGGCATTGATTCAAAGAGACTTTGGATGAGTTCTTGGGGTACAGCAGACCAAGCAGCTTCCACACGTTGCCAAAGTTGATCTGCTGTGGCAGCTGGGGATGGAATCTGGGTCAATCGTAGAGCAACCATGGACCACATGTTTTCTATCGGCGAAAGATCCGGAGAGCGAGGCGGCCAGGGAAGCAATTCAATCTGGCGATTGACGAAGAACCGTTGGACAATGCGTGCCACGTGTGGTCGCGCATTATCCTGTTGAAATATGGCTATGGGCAAGCCCTGAAGGTAAGGAAGGACAACTGGCTCCAACACCTCGGAGATGTAGCGCTGGCTGTTTAAAGTACCGGCAATGCGTACTAGAGGTGTGCGAGAGTAATATCCAATACCGCCCCATACCATAATACCCGGTGAAGGACCAGTGTGGCGGTGCATAACGCAGCTGTTCAGCATCCTCTCTTCACGGTGTCTCCAGACTCGAATGCGACCATCGTGGTGTTGCAGACAGAAGCGTGACTCGTCAGTAAAGACAATTTCATTCCATTCTGCCGTCCACATCCTTCTGTCATCGCACTATTGGCGGCGGAGACGTCTGTGGTTCTGCGTCAAGGGTAGACAAAGCAATGGACGTCTTGCGGACAGACCACTCTGCTGTAAACGGCGTCGAATGGTACGTGCAGACACTGGATGATGTGTTACAGACTGCATGTGCTGTGCTATGGTTCGTGATGTGACTGAGCGATCCGTCACTGCCATGCGCACAATTTGCTTGTCATCACGTGAAGTGGTGCGCTGAGGTGGATGCGATCGAACACGCCGGTCCGTCGTACCCTCCTGCATCCAACGATCACATATCCACATTACAGTTGTTTGGTTTCGTCCAACACGACTACCGATTTCCCTGAAAGATAATTCACAATCTCGGTAGGCCACTATCCTTCCTCTGTCGAACTCGGATACTTGATCAAAAGATGATCGCTGTTTTCGACGAGGCATAATTGATCGTTTTTTTGAAAAAACCACAAGAAAAACACAATTGCCGAACTTGAAATCGTCGAAATCTCCAAGCCTTAAATAGCGCTTTGAAGTGGCGCCACAGGCGCGCGTGATGTGCGTTTGCGCTGAAATTCTAATCATTTGCATATCTCACCTCCGCTAATGCATGTTGTAAATTTCATGTTATTTGCATGTTTCCTTCAGGGTGTTGCATTTACAGTGGCCAGCAGTGTATTTATTTTTTTTGGCATTAATTGCATACATTGACCATTGTATTTAATTTGAATGTACTCCGTAGTGAAGTACGGGTTTTCAGCTAGTGCCTACATAAATTTCAAAATTTATTAATTTCTAATCTGTATATGAATGTTCTTCCTTTCAAAAGCCTGCCACATTGTATAGTTGTTGGGATCGGGCTGTCTACTTTCGGCTAAAGTTAAGTGTCCACTTGGGATAAAAAAGTCTCGAGAGTAGTCTCGAGACTAGACTCACAAATGGATAAGGGCCTGAGAGAAGCCTCCGAGACAACCAGGTTCAAGTATCATAGCACCTGTCACAAGTGGACATGCTCATTCCTGCTCTCGTGACTTAGTCTCTAGTCTTCCGTCATTGTTGGAAGATTTTTGTCAGAGCAGAGACTTGATTTCGTTCTTTTATTTAATTTAAATTTTTATTTTTATTTCGCAATAAATATAAATCGGTAAATAATTTTTATAAATGAGCGAAAAGAAGGTTGTACGAGATAAGAGAGTGGACTGATGAGGAAGTGTTGAAGTTAATCCATCTTTATGAAGACAGGAGTTTTTATGGCACGTAAAACATAAATTATACAGGAATCGCGATAAAAAATGAGCACGTTCGATGAATTTTCGAAAAAAATTTCAAAACTGTGATGGTCTTTTTCCTTCGTTTCCTTCCCTTCAGTTGTTAGTTGGTACTTTTAGCGTATTATTCGGTTATTTGTGAGTCTGTTACAGCTATGTTTTGTAGTGCTGTATAATAAATAAATTTTGAGTTTTACTGTACAGTCACAAAGTTGTTTTGTTTTGTTAACCCTATTTTGTTGGGTCAAAAACTTGGATCTACGTATGCAGTTTGTAATATTGATAATAAAATTAAGCTGGAGGAAAAGATGTATTCATAAAAAAGATAAAAAAAATGGCTAAAATATGTAGCGAGACTCTACTGTACTTGAATATTCGCTTGAATATACTTACCTGAAGCCAGAAAACGAAGTGTGACCCTTAATCTGTCATGAACAGGCATTGCATCACGTAATTTTGTATCTTGCTTGACAATCTGGTGTTCTACTAAATTTAGAAGTAGATTCAAATTGCACTGCATACATCCGAATAAAATTTCTAAACTGCTGTGCATCTTCCAACCGCAATTCATTTACGAGAGTTGAACAAGCTCCGAATTCATTTCGTCTATCCGCCCATTATCTTACCCAACACTTCTTTTTTTTCACTTTCTACTTTTTCACAATTTTATACGCAATTATAAAAGCTAGGGCCTGACGCGAATTCATTTGGAAAGGAAAGATAAAAATAAACAAATGTGACCAAATCACACAACTGACTGGACTGCGAGTTGACTCTCAAATCGACACGAAATGTTCTTGGTCACGAGACTGCAGTGACTGTCGAGTCTCAAGAAACTGTCTCGAGAGCGTAAGTGATCTCAAATTGACAACACCCTGAGACTAGTCTCGACTTTCTCTCGAGATTTTCTCTCAAGTGGACACTTAGCGTAAGACATGAACTTTCCTGTGTTGTCTCCTCATAGGGACTAACGTAGCCTCAACCAGTACGTGCCTCAAAATAAAGTAGCAAAATTTGGCTGTGAGTAAGAATAAATGCTTGCCACATTAAAAGAAATCCCTTAAAAATCAAAAATACTTCCTAAATATATTCAATATTTTGGTAGGAATGAAATTTTTAAAAAAAACGAAAGTTTTCAGTTGTTAACTCTGTTTAAATGGTTCCTTATATTGTTTATTTAATCTTGAATTTTTTTTTAGAATTTACAAAGATAATTTCACTGTTCTGTGTTCATTGATGCATGTGATATTTTACTTAATCCAATTATACCTAATCCAATGTATTTTAAAGTGTTAAGTGTATCGCTATAAGTACAAGAGATTTGGAGGGTTTTATTCTGAAAGCTATTGAACCAGGACAAAAAATCGAATTTTGTAATATTAGACATTTCTTGAAACCTCCTAATCCCTCGTGCGCGATTGATTTTAATGTCCTTAACCTGTTTGTAAGACAGATTTATCCTTTGCTGCACTAAGACTTGCGCTCGGGAAAGTTCATCTGAAGTATCCAGGTTACGTTTACGAGTGGATCGCTCGTGGAAGATTTTCCAAGCGTTGTGGGCAGGCTTTCTTTTCGGCCTCTTCACCTTTTATCTCTTGTAGGAGAAGCAAGAGGTATGCTTTCCCAGTTGGAACGCTCTGGGAGCAATTAAGGCGATTTCTCGGTTATCCGAGTAGCTCTGTTCCATCCGGACGTCCATCATATTAAATTTGCTACGGCAATAATTTTATCAGACTCACAAGCTGCCATCGGGTGCATCAGACTCCGAAGATGTTTTTGAATGCCGAATACATATTCAAATTCTAGGGAATTTTAAAAAAACTGATTGCTCGCCAGCAGATCTCTGGACACATTGGGTTGTTTGTTGATGGACAGGATGATAGTATGGCATGTAATGAAGCTCGTGTTTTGCACATTGCCATTTTCGCATTCATAGAGTAAAACTTACAGGCTCATTCTTAACCTCCTTAAAGATTCTTGGTACATTCTGTGAGAAGGGTATGCCTAATAAACCTGGTCAGAGAGTTGT
Source organism: Dolomedes plantarius (assembly GCA_907164885.2). NCBI lineage: Eukaryota > Metazoa > Arthropoda > Arachnida > Araneae > Dolomedidae > Dolomedes > Dolomedes plantarius. The sequence goes on along the minus strand of OU015502.1, from coordinate 54,577,285 downwards.
CATCGTTTCGGTTGTCACAACCTTGCGATTTGTTTTCCATGGATTGGTGTTTTGCCAAGTTCTGACTATTAAGTTTGATGATTTGATATAGTTACCGACTGATCCCTTATTCTCCAGTGCAAGACACTATCAGATGCCCCTGAGACAGATAAATTTATGAGGTTAGGGGATTTTGACGATCCCTTTTTTTTTTACTTTTTTCAACCTCTGTGAACATATACAAGACTAGTGGTTCTCAAACTTTATACAGTCTGAGCGCACTTACAATACTACCGTAGGCGTAGCGTCGGGGGAGGGGGGGTTTTAGTGCTCCCGTGCCCCCCCCCCCCAACTTGAAATAAATTAAAACGTTAATAAAAGTTCAGCTAAAATTGAAAAATTGAGAAAACTTTTAAGAAAGTTGGATTTTTTCCAGCTTTTTCAAACTGTGTAACTAAAGATTCCGATTAAGTCTTTAGCCTTAACATAGTTTTTAACAATGGTATGATCCATACCAAAAATTCGATGCTATATTTTTTTCTCATTTTTTTATATTATATTTATTTTTCTCATTGTATAACGTTTGAATACTACTCGAACATCAATTCTATTGTTATTCAATTTCAAAAATATCATATTTCATATTTTAAGAACCGTCTGGCAGTCCGGGCGCACAGTTTGAGAACCACTGCTGTAGACTAACAAATGCAAAAAAGTTTGAAAACAACTTGTATTTTTCATACTTATGAAGCACCAGAATTACGTGCTCTATAAATTTTCTCATCGACCAAATTTAAGAGATAATGAAACGACTGTTGAGTAAAATTTAAGAATATTTTACAACTTTTAAAACACAATAAAAAGCTTTTCAGAGTTATAATTAAAAAAAATATTATATATCCGCGGAAGCAGGAGTCGCCGTCACTTGATATATTTTGTTTGACGATCATAAAATTAATGAAGTATGTAAGATCCACAAAAAAACTTTTAAAAAGTAAAAAAAATCCAAGCTTCAAAACAAAAGTTGACTAAAAAAATAGTGTGATATCAAATATCCGAGCTTATTAAGTTCTGGTACTTAATTTCCTAATCACGAATTTTTCACATCTAAGTGAAGTGGTTATGCATGTCTTGTTGATAGAAACTCTAGACTAAACTCTTTCCTAGACCAAGCTCATCATAACCTGTTTTTGAAAATTTAAGTGATTAATATTTATACATGACAGGATTGGCGGCCGTCTTTTCGTATTTGGAATAAATAAATTTTGTCTGTTGAAACGTCGAAAGTAAGTTATTTAGTTGTATAAATTATTCATTTTAGTTATTTATGCAAAATATATGTGTCCTATTATTTGCTTACTTTTAAAATGAATGTTGCAGCACTTTTAAGATGGTCGCGAATTATTCTAAAAAATTTAAATTTCTTTTCACGTTACATTTGGGCAACGTAACTCCAAAATATGGTATTCATATTTTTTGTTGTTTAATTCAAAATTTTTCCTTTGGGGATGTAGTGTAATGTTTTAAAACGAGCGGTAGATAAAGTGAAAATGTTGTACCTCGTGATTCCCCTCCCCCCTCTACCAATAAGAGGATTGGCTGCGGGGGCGTTGAACCCAAGAGGGAGCTGGGGATAGACGGGAGTTAGTAAGAAAGGTGACAAAAGGGTCGCGTCTCTTGTAGGAATCGGAGGTCTGGCGAGATAATGCATGCTCGTCTCACCTCTGGTTAGTAATTATTCTGTGATTAGAATAGGGACAGAGAGAGCGTTTCTGGGAGTCTAGGAGGTCTGGCGAGATAATGCAGGCTCGTCTCGCCTCCAGTGAATTAATTAATCTGTAAGCAGATTGAAGTTTAGTAGGAGTCGATGCTGTAGACTTGCCCACCTCGTGCTCAGAGTTTTCTGTAATTGTTATGCTAAATGTTTAACTGTAAATAAATTTATGTTCGTGTCGTTAAGAGAGACTCGTTTTTGTGCTACCTCATTTGTCCCCATGCCATATAGTAAAAGAACCTAAGTCAACCGGTGAAAGAAAGAGGGTTCACGACAGGGGAATGACAACATTATTTATTATTTTTCTTTCTAGATAACGGTTTGTTTTGTTTGACATCATGCATTAACTTCAAATAGAAGACTGATTAAAATGACTAATATCCCATTAAAAATCTGTGAAGAAATGTAATTGAATCCCAGTGCTTAATAACATTGGATATAACACCACTTTTTGTCTTATCTTTTGTTGGAATGATGCTATAAGCATACAGTCTAACAGAGCACCGAAGTGCGCAGTTAAAATCTGAAATTGATGTTTTAAATTCACATTAACTATACTCATGGACTAAAAAATTAGCGCACCAAGAAATAATTGCGGGATCGTAACGAAACTTGCAATGAAGGTACATGTCGGGGAGATATGCAAATGATTAGAAATGCAGCGTGATTGCGCATTACGTATAGCCGGTAGAGGGCGTTGAACATCGTACTCTGTGGAGTATAAAACAGGTAAGCAAAGCTTGTTTGAGTGTGCTGAATCATTTACAAAGGAAGAGCTGAGATAGACATGTTATTTCGCCGTGTTCGAAGACAATATAAGCAGTTGTCGCAGTTTGAGAGGGGGAGAATCGTCGGGATGATGGAAGCTGGGTGGTCAGCTAGGCGAGTAGCTCGTCAATTAGGCCGCTCTGATTGTGTTGTGAGGAGATGTTGGGACCAGTGGACCCGAGAGATGTCATGTACACGAAGACCAGGCTGAGGACGCCCTCGACAGACCAGTCGTCGGGAAGACCGACACATCGTAAGAAATGCACGCGTACAGCCAACTGCTTCATCGGCCGCCATCCAGACACAGGTAGCAACTTCACTAGGGGGGCCTCTGTGTCTTCTCGAACCATACGAAGGCGCCTGGCTGAAGGACAGTTGATATCGCGGCGCCCATTACGTGTGCTGCCCTTGACGCCCACCCATCGACGCCTCCGTTTGGAGTTTTGCCGCGCACGAGGAAACTCGACTGCAGCGGAATGGAACCAGGTCGTCTTTAGCGACGAATCCAGATTCAATCTCGGCAGTGATGACAATCGTGTTCGTGTGTGGAGAGCCCGTGGTGAACGCTTCAATCCTGCCTTTGCTGTACAGCGACACATCGCTCCCACAGCTGGTGTGATGGTATGGGGTGCCATTGCCTACAATACACGGTCACCCCTAGTATTGTTCCGTGGCACCATGACAGCCCAGCGGTATGTTCATGAAATCCTGCAACCACATGTGTTGCCACTCATGCAACGGCTCCCAGGAGCCATTTTTCAACAAGACAATGCTTGGCCTCATACGGCAAGGGTGTCACAAGACTGTCTCCGCACTGTTACTACCCTTCCTTGGCCTGCCCGATCCCCAGATTTGTCTCCAATCGAGCATATCTGGGATCATTTGGGACGACGAGTTGGGCATCCCACGAGTTTGAACGAACTAGAGACAGGGTTACAACAAATATGGAACGAAATGTCTCTAGACATCATACAGAGCTTGTATGACTCAATGCCCGATCGTATCGCATCGTGCATTCGCGCTAGAGGGGGTCCAATACTCCACAGAGTACGATGTTCAACGCCTTCTACCGGCTATACGTAATGCGCAATCACGCTGCATTTCTAATCATTTGCATATCTCCCCGACATGTACCTTCATTGCAAGTTTCGTTACAATCCCGCAATTATTTCTTGGTGCGTTAATTTTTTTGTCCATGAGTGTATTTTTTTTTTTTTTTTTTTTTTTTTTTTTTTTGCTTTCTGTTATTTTAATGATTTTATTTTTAAGACGGCCGCCAAGCCTGGCATGTATAAATATTTAAAACTTAAATTTTCAGAAACAGGTCATGAGGAGTTTGGTCTAGGGTAGAAGGGTTTGTATCAACAAGTCATGCATAACCACTTCACTTAGATATGAAAAAATCGTGATTAGGAAATTAAGTACCAGAACTTAATAAGCTTGGATATTTGATATCACACCATTTTTTAGTCATAACTTTCATTTTGAAGCTTGACGTTTTTTAAACTTTTTAAAAGTTTTTTAGTGGATATCAGTTTTTTTTTAAATAGTTTAATAACCATTCAGAAACTGGGATTTTGCCGGCAAACAATTGCCTGATACCTGGAGTCTCATCATCAGTTACAAATGTGCCACTTTGTTCACTCAATTGGAGTACTTTTTGTTTTTCGAGTCTCTGTAATAGGCCAGTATGACGACATTGTATAGTTATCTATTTCACGTGCAACCATTGCTACTACAGGGGCGCGAAACAGTTGTTACTGGGAGCTCAAACATCCAAAAATGTACCTTGTGAGCCAAAAGATAGCATCCGCAGAAATATATTTTCCGATGATATTCACAAATTGTCCGAAATTTTTTAGACAAAAGCTTTATAGTATAGTGTTTTACGCCAGTAATTTCATTTTCCCCATTTCAGAACTTTCGAAAACGCCCTGTTGAATTACGAGAAAGATTGCGCCAACTGTAGCGTCTCCAAACTGAATGGTACTCAGCAAAATCGAGACAGGACAGATTTGCAAACAACTGAATCTCAGCTCTTACCGCATGGAAAACCGAATCATGAGCTTTCAGTACCAGCGACTTTTACTACAAGGGACTTTTCAGGTTAGTTTTCACCCAGTACACTACGACTAGATCGTTGTACAATGTGCTTTGGCATTCCCTCAATTATTATGGGACAGTTTACTTTATTGTTTTAACTCAAAGTTTGTGGGGATATTTTCTTCAAATCGTTATTTAAATTTCTATTTACGTTAAAAATAATACCGACGGATTTGAAATTTGGTTGAAAATTTTTTTAAATCAAAATTTAAAACATCTTTAGTTTCTGATATATCTGCTGAATCAATCTCACTATTCAAACAGTTTTTTTTTCTGTCTTTTTCGCGCAGTAAAGGTTTGAAATTATTTACCTTCAGCCCTTGATGAAAATTTTGCTCATAAGGCTTTTTTATCAGTTTGGTGGGGGGGGGGGTCCATTTTTCTCAAGAAATTTCGCCTTATCGAAAATGTTTTCAGAAATTTTGCTGTAAATCAAAAATTATTAAAATATGTATTGAAAATAGAACAGAGGAACACTGTCGAAAATTTCAGACAAGAAATTTTAAATATATCCTCCTGCAAGTAGTAATTCATGAAAAATTCCATTCCCATATAGAGACACTTAAAGTACAGATTTACAGAATGGAGCACTTAGACCAGAGATTGAATACTTTTGTGCTTCGAGCCCTCTTAAAAGATACATATGCATAGGTAATAAACTACGCTAACTAGTTTATGCTACTGATGTGATTGACATATAGAAAGCTCACTACAAAGTAAATTATCACACCATGAAAATAAACAAAAGAGGAATGAATCATGTTTAAAGTATTTGTTAGAACCTAAAGTAGAACACTGGCAAATGTAGCAACAGCTATGGATTGATGACGCATAGATTCTGGAGATTTTAATGCAGGAAAAGTAGCTCATAACATTACAAGCCAACTGGCAAGTTTACCTTTGCCATTCAGTGGTTTAAAGCAGGTTATAATCAATATATATATATATATATATATATATATATATATATATATATATATATATATATATATATATACTAGCTGAGTGGCAACCCGATGTGTTGCTTTTTCGATTTAAAATGAAATGGTTTTATTTCTTAAAGATTAAAAACTGTTTAATAACTTTTAAAAATAATATTAGAATTTTTAAAAGACGAAATAACTATTTAAAATTCTCTTTTTCAAATTTTGGATTTTGGCTTCTGAAATAATTCTTTCAAATTTCCATTCTCAAATTTTCCTTTTTAAACAAAAAAGAAGTTCATTGAATTAGAATAGATTTTAACTTCTCATTTCCTAAAACAAAAATTATTTCTGGTACTTAAAAATTATTTCTGGATTTCAATTATTAAATAAATGACTCGTTCTCAACTAATTATTTTCCTTTTGGCAACATGGCCGAATGTAAATATTACATCTCATGGGAGAAAAAAGTGCTTAAAAAAATAAAAAGACAGTTCTGATGAATTCAAAATTGGTAGCGGAAGAATCCCCATCACTTCCTCCTTAATTAGAAACAAATTTCACGAATTTTCTGGAATTATTAGTGAGTAAAATAATAAGTCGAAAAATTACAAACTCGACATTCAAGTTACATTAAGATACTATTTCGATCAGCGCGGGAAATTTCAATAGTGAGTTTTGTAAGTACGCTTTTTTAGACTGATAACATTTTTTTTATTAAATGTATTTGGTATATTTTGGAAGCTGAACATCTGTAAAATGCCGATAAATAGTAAAACTGACATTAATAGGTGCAGAAAACGAAAATATTTGTCCATCAAAATCGTCGATTTCGTGAAATTTGGAAAACTGCTTTGGGGAAAAAGCTTCGTTTGCAGTGAAAAACATTTTTAACTTTATAAAAATGTGTACATCCATAAAGATGAATAGTTGTAGAACACATGGAAATAAAAAATTTGTCGATTGGTGGACGCAAAAGTTTAATTTTGCATGCATGAAAATAGTGGAAATTTGCGAAACGGAAAGGAGCAGGCTCACCCGGAATAACAGCTGTTTCCATTGCCCGCTTCTTTTGAGTTCGGCAGTTTTAATTTAATAATATAAAATGTTTGAAGTTTTGAAAGTTGAGGATGGTATCAGTGCACGCGTCTCGTCCGTCCGCGTCTATCGGTACCAGTCGCGATATCCTGCTATGCTCGGTTCGCGAGATTAGCCCGTCCCCGTGTCTGCTGACTAACAAACTAACATTTATTTACCTTCAGCTGTTAATAGTAAGATATATATATATATATAATTAAAGAAATCGAACATCGAAAAAATATCTGATCACGACAAAATTCTGCATGCAAATTCCTCCTGCTAAGGATGCAATTGTTTAAATTTTTGTGGCCAGGTAATTAATAGCGGTGACTACAGGACATCGGAACGGTGCATTGTGATGGAATAGTAGCGAGTGATCCTCGCTATCAAGGACAAAACCTTTAGTTTAATTCCGATCGTGCTGATCTTTACTGGCAATGTCTCGGTGACGAGCCGGACGATGGTCGAATGGCTAGGGCGCTGGCATTCGGTTTGTACGTTCGAGTCCCTTTTTTGGCATGGAGGGGATTTTTTTCTTTTTAAATAGGATTGGATCTTGATCAACAATCAACAAAAGGTTAAGAACGTCTGCTGTAGACGGTCCCGCCAGCGCATGGATCCCGCTTTTGCCGTAGAACGCCACACAGGGCGACAACAGGGAATTATGATGGGGCGCCATCTCTTCTGATAGCCGGAACACATTGGTAGTCCTCCATCACACCCTCACAGCGCAACGGTACGTTCTATTCTCGCTGCGTTGCCGTTCCTTTCGGAGCATCCCAGCCTTACTTTCCAGCAAGAAAATGTCCTGTTACAGACAGCACGTCTCGCTCGTGACTACCTTTGTGCTCACAACACCCTTACTTTGCCGATCCCAAATGTGATCGAACACATTTGGGATGTGATGGGACATCGCCTACATTCGTCCTATGATGAAGACGAATTACCCACCAATTGAACACAATTTGGCTAGAAATCCCGCAAGCCGCCATCCGTGAACTTATGAATCCTTGCCAAACAACAGCTTTTGTCCAGGGTACGGATACCCCAACTAAGTATTGACTTGCTTTCTTTGTGCCGGTATTTCTGTAGGAATAAACTGGGAAATTGTTCTCAAACTGCAATTTTTTTATGTCCATGTACGCTTAAGATACCAAATTTTATATCAATTGGAATAGTCCTTTTAAGTATTTCTTTTTTTGTGTGTGTGTTTTCTTTTTTTTTTGTCAAGGAGTGTATATATACCAGATGGGAAAAGAGAAAAATTTTGACATGCATTGCTCTCGTTGTTTTAGACAACAATTGCGTGCCCTATCAAAAGCAATAAATAAATAAATAATGGCACGTAAATGGCACGAAGATGATTTGTAAGTGGAGATAAGAATTCTGTCTCTTCAGCAATCAATGTCACGGGTATACTTGTCACATTAAAATAGAGGTTAAGTAAGGTGAATTCGAATTATTTAATAGTAAGGAATTTATCAATGCGGAACACTTCAAAAAATTCCAACAGACCAGGAGCACACACTGTTTTGAAGATTTGAAATGTGGAAAAGTTACAGTTTTTATATTACTTTGGGCAAGAGATTAAATATTGTTTTAGCATATTTTAATCGGGGAGCAATATAGAGCAAGCCTGCAAAATATACGGCCCCGCCAGCGCTCACTCTGTAGCCCGCGAAGCATTTTGTGAAGACGAATAATATTATAAATAAAAAAAAGGAATATAGTTTTTGGATTTGTAGTAATCCGAGGGGATTATTTAAGCTATGAATAATAACTTTTATTTAGTTTTTAAAATAATAAGTATTTTATTGTTTGTTAAATAAAATGTTTTTCGCTTTCCCATGTAGCTTATCTTCTTGCGGCCCGCGGCAGCTTTCCATAAAATATTATGAACAGGATCATATTTCGAGTTGTTCAGTCCTGATATAGAGTGGTCAGTCTAAAGTTTAAATGAATATCAATGTTTGCAGTATAATCAAGAAAGGTTATGGAATAAGGGGTTTGAAACGGAATGGTACCCAAGTAACACAATACCGTTGGTAAGTCGTTGGCCAACCATTTTCAGGCATAGTTGGCCAACGGTGGGATTTGGCTGTTGGCGCGAAGTTGGCCCAACCATTGGATTTGCAGGATTTGGCCGTTGACGTGTGGTTGGCCCAACGGTTGGTTTTGCAGGTCAACAGTAGGCTTTCACTTGGCCCAACGATTAGCGTTCAGTTGGCCCAATCGTTGGATTTGCAGGTCTACCAACAGTAGGTTTTCAGTTGGCCCAACAGTCAACTTGAAATTATATTTAGTTGGGGATATTATGCATTTTTCAACCTATCCAGCAACTCTATGTTCATTGGGCCAATGGTCAATCTATCCGAGGGTCAATAGTTTGACAATTTGCTATTTTTCAGACCGTTTACAAAGAGGGTTTCTCTTTTTTAAACAGTTTATTAAGTTCTAGTATTTAGACACCAATAATTTATACAAAGATAGTATTATTCAAAAATTCTTTTTTGAAAATGCTAATTTTATATAAATTATGATGGCTAAATATATTTAACATTTCACAAATGTAAAGAACCTCTTCTATTTATTTATTTTCACTGGCTTTTGCAACAAAATTATCTTTTGTGTAATTTGTCGCTGTTCTAACATAAATTTAATTGGTGTATTTTAAATTTATGTTTGGGCTCGAGGTAACCTAGTGGTTCGCTTGTCGACTTTCGGTGCTGAGGTTGCGCGGATGGTATCCCGACAAGCGCCATTTAATACCTCTTTGTCTAGGCCGGATATGGAAACGTTAAATCGGTAGACCGGAAAATCCCTCTATGCAGTCAGATAAGGTGGGATAGGGTACGATCCCCCAGAAGTCGTCCAATGGGGGTACTCGGTCAAATTGAGGTGGCATCTGGCTCAATCGGACTCCGACCCTTGTGGTGCCATTACAAATTGGAACTGCACCCCTCATCCCACTGCCTATATGGATCTGGTCAGGAATCACTTCTGGTCATGGGGCATTAGAAACAACACCAACTAATTTATATGTTTTTCCTTTGTCCGTTGACAAAAATACATGAATGGCATTTCGCTGTACTAAGACGTTAGACTAACGGAATATTTTTTTTTAAACATCCGACTTCTTTTAGGAATATCTTCATTTTTATGCTTTTCGTTATAATCTTTTTTGTTTCGTTAGACCATGCAGTTATCGAGCCTTGAGTAAATTGCCTTACTAATTGATACGTTCCACACGGATATCGTCGTTTACTGTCAATTTTATCTATTCCAGATCTGGCCGATGAAAATTAATCTATAAGCAAATTTAATTATAAGCTGTAATATACTGATTTCACGAGTTGCTTTCGCATTTCTCTCAGTTTTCATACATTTCATACCATTGCATCACATTTTTCAATGTTTTTTTCGTTGTTTTTGCGATACTGATATTCCACTGTTGAAAACTGAAAGGAAGATAGACTAAACATTCTCAAAGAGCTTCATGTTTAGTCTGGAAGCCAATGGGTTGGTGTATCAGGCTATACAGGGTGTCCCAAAACGACCGCATAAACTCTGCACAGCTAGATTCCTCGTTGGGAGTACATAAAAACTGCCCAAAGAAGCGTTCCTGTACGATCCATAGTTTACGAAAAAAATACGAAAAACAAAGTATGATGTCACTGCCAGTGCAAGAAAAAACACTTTATTGAACATATCAACAGCATGCACAATTTAAAGCAGATGTTCAAAGTGTCCGCCGTGCATGTCGAGGCGGCTTGAGCACGCCGTGGAATGGCTGTCATCACACGTTGCAGCATCGCGGGGTCCACCGAAGTACAAGCAGCATGCAGACGAGCAACTAAGTCCATTTGTGTTGTCAGTACGTCTCGATACACCAGTTCCTTGAGATGGCCCCATAGGAAAAAATCCAACGGTGTAAGATCTGGCGAACGTGGCGGCCATAGAACCGGACCCACACGTCCGATCCAGCGGCCGGGGTATTCCATATACAGCCAACCACGTACAGGAGCACAGAAATGTGCCGGATCCCCATCATGGTGGAACCAAAGTCCCTGTATTGCCGCTAATGGTATGTCATCGAGGAACTCGGTTAAGACCTCATTGAGAAACACCAAGTACGACTGTCCCGAGAGCCGTTCAGGCAACAGATATGGTCCAAGCAGGCGATCCCCGAGTATGCCGGCCCACACGTTGAGAGACCAACGTTCCTGATGTTTCTGCGGCCGGATTGCATGCGGATTGACCTGGGACCACATATGGCTGTTGTGATGGTTGAATACCCCATCACGAGTGAAACATGATTCATCAGTCCACAGGATATGTGCAATGAAACCATTATCTGTGTTCTGTTGCTGCAACAGCCATTCACAGAAGGCCACGCGTTTCTGAAAGTCATCTGGTTTCAGACCTTGCACGGTTGTGTACCGAAATGGGTGTAGCCTCTCAGACCGTAAAAGCCTGTGCACTACTTTTACTCGAAGTCATCGCACGGGCTAATGCACGTGTGCTTACCTCGGGCGTCTCTTCTACCCGCTGCAGTATCGCAGCCGCCTGTGCTACCGTCAGGCCGTTCCGCGGTCTTCCAGTATCGTGAAGATTGGCTGTTGGCAAGACGCTTCCCGTATTTCGCAGTCTGTCGTCCAGCCTACGGATGACGTTGACATCGGGAGGACGGCGGGACGGATATCGACGGGCATACTCCCTAGCAGTTCGTAAGGCATTTCCATTACATTGGCCGTACATCAAGTACATGTCGCAGTAGTCACGAACGGAGTACATGGCCACCATACGAAGACTACCGGTAGCTGCAAGATGCAGCCATTTAAATACCAGTTCAACGGCGGCTTAACGTCCTTCCATGGCTCGCGCGTATGCATGACGCGATATGCGCGGCGAACGTTTTAAACATTATCGTCTGGAAAGATATGCAAATATTGTTGTTGATATGTCCAATAAAGTGTTTTTTTCTTGCACCGGCAGTGACGTCATACTTTGTTTTTCGTATTTTTCTCGTAAACTATGGATCGTACAGGAACGATTCTTTTAGCATTTTTTATGTACTCCCAACGAGGAATCTAGCTGTGCAGAGTTTATGCGGTCGTTTTGGGACACCCTGTATACAATTAGAATTATGAAATAGACATTTTCGGCATCGAGAGGTATGTTTAAGGCGTCTGTGTGCTAACCCTATTGATTCCCCGACCTCAATGTTAACCTACGGAGAAAATGTGTCAAAGGATAGCCGAATTGTATTCAAAGATTTTCTTGAAAAATTGTACTCCGTAATAGAGAAAGAAATTTTACACCTTGAGGCATTTTTAGTTTAAAATAAATGCCAATAGTATCTTAAAATTTAAATTTTTCAGGGAAAATAATCTGGTATAGTGTGTTTTAAACTCTTAGAAATGCCTTTGGTGGACGAAATTTATAAATTGAATCGTGTTGAAAGGTGCAGAAAAGTTCAGGCTATCTGAAAATTTCCTATTTTTATTGGATTATCAGAATTTATGTAGTTGTAAATAGTAGACAAATTGTCCCCATACTTTCTAGTGAGACATTCGCCTTTTGTTATTCACCGCGATTTATCGGCTTCTTTAATATGGGAGCACCCTATAGGTGAGCCAGCATTGCTCCCTATGAGGGTATCGAAACGGAAACGAACAAGTCTTATTCGGGATATGAACCCAAGCCCAGAACGCTAACCCCAGCAGAGAACGCTAACCAATACACCATGTGAGCAGCCTATAGAAATGTAAGAATCTATATATATAAAACGCGTAGGTATGCGGCACAAAAATCGGCGATATTTCTACACTCCGAATGGCAACGGCTGCAATTACCAGACTCAAACATGAGCGGCCAACCGCGTGTGTGTAGTGGTTCGATGATAGTACGTAATTTGATACAATTTAATTGCTGTATTTTACGTGAATAATTTTAATTTATTCACGAGATAATTTATTCTTTTGTTCCATTAGTTTTTCTAAATGTATGTAAGAGGACAAACTTTTGACAAAGTATGTTTAGACCTATCAAATACAGTGTTTAGTCATGAACAGTTGTATGTAAGTTTATCTAGAGTCCGTTCTATTGATTCTGTCACTGTAGTATCTCCTATTTCTGAAATACTCAACTGTGTATATCAAAAAGTTTGAGGAATATCATAGTAAAATATTAATTATTGCATTATAATATCTTAATAGTAAGTAAGAATTAATTGTCTACAGTTTTTTTAGTAGTACTTGCTGAATATTTACTCCATTTTATAAGTGAAGAAATTTTTCCAACAATTTTTTATTTGGTATGATTAAGTGTAGATATCTGAATTGTGAACAATAGTACATACAGAGAGTGATGTAATCCACACTTTATTTTAGTACTTGCTGAATTTTTACTCCTTTTTTAGTGAAACAATTTGTCTCTAACAATTTCTTATTTGATGTAATGATGAAGTGTAGATATCTTAATTTTGAAAAATATTACATACAAAGAGGAATGTAATTTTTAAAATCTTTGTTATTGGGTTTCTCAGTTTTATCTTTAACTCTGTTCTGAAGTAATGGAAATTCATATTTTTTTAATCACAACGTTTTAGAATCAGCCTTATAGAGTATTTTGCAATGATTATAAATTTTTTGGCTGAGATCGCACAACCACTTAACAACGTATATTTATGAAGACAGGTAATAGTAACATTCCTTACATACGTTTCTTTCAGTTGAGTTGTTTTGCAAAAGAAAATATAAAACTAAAAGCGAGCATGCTGGTCGCGCAGCGGCTAGTGTTTATATATTCAGTATATCTATTTGTTTTAGTTCCATTTTAGGCATGTCGCTAAAATGTATCTGAGTAAAATGTTTTAGAGAGGGGGTGGGGATTTCCTTTGACACAAAAATTGAAATTAAATGCACTTTTCAAAATTTTGTTTAGAACAATGTGCCGGCGAACCGCCTTCTCTTCGGAATGGAAAACCATTAGAATTCGAGCGCAAGTCCGGGTCTGTCGTCCAGTACAAGTGCGATCGGAATTACGTCATGACTGGTGATTCGACAGTCCGGTGCGATTATGGAAGTTGGGAAGGTCATCCACCCACCTGCAGTGAGTATGATGAGAAAGCTATAATTACACAGCTGATGTTTACTTCGAAATAGATATTTGTTCTTCTGCAATGAATGTTGGAACAGATAATGTGTGCTAGGAGGGGTTTTTCTTTTGAAGGTATAATCTCCCTACGTTGAAATGGCTGCTTTAGTGCAAAATTTCCGGAAGCTATATTAAAAGACCGGTGGTAAATCCTTAATGGATTTTCTAGAAAACTTACTTTCCCGTTACTTTTTAAACGAGAATGCTAATAATTTAAAAAGTTTTCAACGTATTTCGATGAAATTTTGCAATAGAGTTTTGCGCATTACTCACTATGTTTTGAACTAATAGCTAAGAAAACGTGTTAATTTAATCATTTTATACGTTATATGTACTTAAAAAAAGACTAATTTTTTTCAAAAATTTCTGTGATTTTTCCCTGTTTTTCGAAAGATTTTAAAACTTTTACTTCAGAACCCAGGTAAGTGTAACAGTAGTATATAGTTTAAAGGAAATTAAAATATATTTAGTTGAATGGAGTGCATGGTTTCTGGCTTGAACACTCATTTGTATTATAGATTTATAAAAAAAATTCCCTCTATTTTAAAATGTTACGAAATTTTTATCAAAATTATATTTTTTTTCACGATTTTATATCCCATTTGAACTAAAAATTGTTCGCCGGTAACTGAAAGGAGGCGAAATATTGTGCTTTTGCATGAAGACAGGAAAACAAAGTCTTTAAAAACAACTGCAATTTTATTACAGTATCGGAGGAAAAACAAATTGCAGCAACCGCCAGTGCGGAAAACATTTTTCACTTTTTAAATTGTTTTTAGAATGACGTCACACTATAATCAGCTTCTTATCTCGACGAATTTGCACGAAAGAAAGAAAATTTACACAATACCTGCCAACAATCGGCCCCCTCACGCAAATTTCATCTTTACCAATAAATTTTAAACAAGTTAGACAAAATTTTACCATATAACATACACATCAAAAACAAATATTTTACAGATGTCTCATCCAGAGAGAGTCACAAAATTTTTTTAGGAATTCCTTTTGGGAAGGTTTAGTTAGTCCATCATTTAAATTAGATTTACTATTTATGTATTTTACAAAAAAGTCTCTATTCATTACATGATCTCTAATAAAATGAAACTCGGCATCGATGTGTTTACTTCTATTATTTTCTATTGGAGATTTAGCAAAATTTAATGCAGCCTGATTATCACATAATATAGTACTGCTGTTTAACCCTTTGCGACACACTATATTAAAATACAACTGAAGTTTGGAAAAAATGTTGTATAAAGGATCAGATGCGCTTACATAAATATTTTATGCTCCCAAAAAATTTCTGCTGTTGTTATTTTTGCAGGGGGAGGTGGGATACCGTTTGTCCCACCATGCAACAAAGACATTCCCTACACCATAGTGGATATTACAATAGTTTTGCAGTATATAATATAAATCAAGGAAAATAAGATATATACAATAAAATACAGTCAACAATTGCTTTAAAATAAATTTTCGATATTTATTACACACATATATATATAATAACAATTATTTATAATTATCAATTTAAAAAAAATCCTCTTCTGATTGGAAAATTCTGGCCTTTCCAGATCTCAGTTGTCAATAATTGTCAATATATTGCCTTGGCTTTCAGGAACCACCAAGATTTGCACCTGTCTCGCTGGAATTTCTATCTAGACCACGCACAATGTGGTACAATCGCTTTACTTGGAAGCAATTTCTTGAGATACTTTTCGTACAACTCCTTTGTCCTGTGAGATCAAAGGCTCCGGGAAGACCTCTGTTGTTCACCAACTATTTCTATATCTTAGTATCAGTGACAACCTCTAAATAAAGGCACTTGATACTAAAATGGCTGAAAAACTAACCAAAACTAACGGGAAAAAGTATAACAATTAATTCAAAATAACGGAAAACTGCAGTGCTGCCATCTATCGGTGAAAATCTCAAGTGTGTGGCGGGACTGTTTCGGGCCCACGTAATTCAAGTAAAAAAAACGTCAAAAAATATTATAAACGGTACATTTTTTTAATTAGAAAATAAGTTTAAACAATGAAAAATGAAATTAATAACATTTTACATAAATAAATATTTTCAAAATCCTTCAAAAAATGAGCATTCTTAAAGACATTTTATACTGATTACTTTAGCCAATTTTCATGCACAAATGAAGAACCGTGTTATGTTTTGCCATTTACAACCTAAAACTATAACTTAAAATCAATTGCATTCTATATTTGAAATACAGCTCAAGTGAATAGAAATTAAGGGGGGGGGGATTTAATTAGGTGGAACTATTTTTATTCTCATCATGCTGGAAAGGAATAATCTAATACCAAGTTGTCCTCATTCCGCGATAACATTCTGTATCCAAATTACTTCTTTAGCTGCTTCGGTTAAGGATATATATTCTGCCTCCATGGAGGACAGACTCACACATTTGTGTTTAAACGTACGCCACTAAATTGGTACTCTATCACTGAAAAGTAACATACCAACTATGGGAATACCATCATCGCGATTACTAGCAAAATCCGAATCCGAATAACATGTTACAATTTAGTTATCACAATCCGACAAGCATAAAGCAAAAATTTTGAGTATGGCAAACATAGCCTAAAAGTTTAGGTAAAATATTCCAGTGTCTCATACCAGGATTCTCCTGAAATTGGGCTAGAATATTTATAGCATAGCTCAAATCTGTCCTTGTCCTACTGGCGATGAAAGAAAGACAACCAAGAATACTGGAGATATTCTATAAGGCATTTTTGATGATTCTATAAGGCATTTTTGACATTTCCTGGATGTCAGATTCTGCGGTAGGACAGTCGAATCTAGACAAAATAATGCCGTTAGTGATTGTTAATGAGGAGATTGGGTATTTCAATTTTGAAAATACTTTGCAGATTTTACGTATGCATAATTTCTTACAAATTTCTTTTTAACTTTTTACCGAAATTATATTTGTTTTCATGATTGTATATCACATTTGAACTAAAAATATATGTATTTAATCAGTACTGCATGCTTTTGAAAAAAAGGGTTCCGAACGTAGGCAGATACCTTAAGTCCAATTCTCATTGTATTCAGCATTGCTTCACCTATCTGACAAAAGATGGCAGCACATGTAAAATTGTTTTGTTTGTTTGTTTAAAAATTATACATATTTTTTTTAGAATTAATAGCTGAAAGATTAATATTTAAATTGGTAAATTACTTTCTAGACTTTTAAGAATTTTTGGAATAATTCATTTAAACCTTTATTACTTTAAAACTTAATAGAATTTTTATTATTTATTCTCTTCATTGTAAAAAAAATAAGACGGATGCATGCTGTGTAATTAAAAATGCGGTTTGATTTTTAGTTGTTCTATGCTTATACTGGAATTTTCTCTTTAAAAAAGCTGTTGCTATTTATTCTATGTTATCTATTCATTCATTTTTTGAGAAATTCCAAATATTTATTTAAAAATCGGAACATCCAGGTTAACTGCTAAAATCACATTATTGCATTTTATTCTAAAACTTATTTATAGCAAATAACTATGGATTTCCTAATATTCAACCACACCATTTTTGGTAAGTAAATTCTGCTTATTATTTAAATATGAATTCCCATGGCATCGCAGTTATATTATTATAAATTTCATTAACAAATAAATATGTTTTAGCTAATAGAAAAGTTTTGTGTATTGTTCTTTTCTCTATTCTTTATGTCAGTTATCTATTTTTCTCTATTCTTAAATATTGTTCTTTTTATTTTATTTTTCTCTATTAAATATTCTTAATGATCGTACACATTGTTTTTGGAAAACTCATATGAGTTCAAAAGATTTCCAACTCTTTAGAAAACTACTAAATGTTATTGGGTCAAGTTTTTATAATGGATAAATATCAAATTAAAAATTTATTGAAGTCAAAGAAATACATCGTATAAATGACATTGTATAATATTGTGTATAATACTTTCGCTTAGTTTTTGAAAAAAATAATATTTTTTAATCCTACAGTTTATTTTGATGCTACCTTTGTTCTGGAAAGTACGCCCCTTGCTCCAGACTATATCATCTGCTACAGCGACGAAAACTCCAATAAGATAGAATTATCTCGGGCGCTTGACACAGGACGAGTAAGATGCTTTTATTGTCTAGCTCAATGATTAATTACTAAACCACTCAAAACCCGATTTAGATTCTCCACTAACTATAACAGGTTATTAAGAATTCACACTAGGTTTGATATCGCACACAAAAAAAAAATTCTGGAAAAATAAATTAATTTAATTAAATATTTCAATACATTGGTGTAACTAATGATTTATTTATATATATTTTATCCAGTGTGGCAGGCATCCGATTCTTGTAGACATTCGCCCTATCATAATTTCGAAATCTTATTGGCTACTTTATTATGGGAGCACCACCTAGGTGAGCCAGTGCTGCTCCCTATAAAGGAACAACATTGGAACTTTTATGCCTTAAGGCTAATGTATACTAACCCTATTGGATTCGCTCACCTCAATATTAATCTATGGAGAAAATTTGTCTTCTATTTACAGCTACATAAACGCTGATAATCCAATAAAAATGGTATTTTCAGCAAACCTAAACTTTTCTGCACCTTGCAACAGGATTCGTTTTATAAATTTCGTCCACCAATGGAATTGAGGAGCGTTTAAAACACAACTGTACCAGATTTTTCCCCTTGCACAGTAACTCTGAAACGGAAAGCTAAGAAAACAAATATGCACTTTTCCCGCAGTTTCGAACGTAATTTGCACTTGCACAGAGATTTTTAGCATGACACGATAGTAGAATGCACCGAGGAGAACTTGTTTCTTGTAGGGATAAGACAAAGTTTGGCAGGAGCGAATATTATGAGAATTATCTTCATCAACGCAGTCACTATGGAAAGAAATGAGTTTGTGGGGAACGAAATACATCTCATAAATATGCAGATGAAGTAAAACTCGTCAGCTTTATTATCATTAGGAGAGCTAGGTTTACCTACAAAAGTCAGAAAATTTCTGCCCGTAGGTGGCGAATAGGACATTTTCTAATTCATCCCGAAAGGGAATCTATTTCTCTATGCAGCAACTTTTTTTTTAGTTGTATAATAAACAAGACATTTCTTATGGGAAATTGCATTAGTGACTTAGTCCAAACTCACACATTGTCACTTTATTTTAACGCGAAAAAGAAAGCGAATAAAATCTCGTTATCTGTCCTAACAGTATCTGAGGAGCAGGTTTGGGACAATAACATCGAACTGATAAATCAGAAGAGCATAAGCTTGTGTTTCATGAAATGTGGGAACTTTAATGTTTCTTTTTTTCAGGGAGAGAGTTTACCAGAGTCCAGTAAATATACAGATCTAAGCAAGTCTAAGTTCACTTTTAGAATTATTGACTACGAGTACGATGACGAAATTGGAGCCTTCCAGTGCGAAATAAACGAGGAACACGGCAACATGAAGATAGTTACCCTGATACAGAGGTCAAAATATATTGGTAAGATCATAAGTAATACGAGAACGGGAAAGATGAATTTTAAAAAGGTCATATTTTCCGATAATAAGACTCTACCCGTGGTGAAATGTCAGAGGGGTTTGGAAAATGGAAAACATTAAAGAAAACAACATTCTTTCTTTTCTGTAGAACAATCTCAGCTGGAGATGATAATCTCTGTAATTAAGCATAAGATCGCTTAATTATCGTCACCAGCTAAAGTTTGGCTCATCTGACAGCAGTTAAGAGCAGTACTAATAGGAGAAAGGTGGATCTTGGCAAAGTATAGTAATCCTGCTCATTTTTGTGATGGCCTAAAAACGTGACAGCAGACTATCCGTCCACAACAACTTGCCTTTTGTTTCAGACCACACATACCTCCCAATCACTTACTAAATTCAACTGAGAATACAATACAGGTCAGACCGTTTTCGAAGGGTCCCCTGTGTTTAATGTAGAAGGTTTTCAAGCCAAATATTGTGTGATGTCTGTGATATGTTTTACAGAATGAGATCTAAATCTCTTCACGTTGTTTTGAAGATATTTTTAATGTTTTGATTACAATGTTTAGTGACGTGTGTATCACTGGCGTTTAATCCACAAAAATTAACTAAGGAATCTTTGACACCTCGCCACGGGAGAATTGTGGATATATGCTAGTTTCAACATATTACACGGGTAAGTTTAGCATGAATTCACCTATTCTCGATTCTAAATTTTATTTAAAATAAAATAATGACTTTTTTAACTAAATTTGAGGAAAGGCAATCTCAAAACAGCAACGTGTAGCGATCACGTCAAACCCTCACGTTGACCCCTTGATAACTAGAGAGCAGCGTAACATGGGAAAGACGGTTTAGTGTGACCGGTTTGGATCCGAAACTCTCGGTCCCGGGATTAGCATGCAAAAATTCTGCTACTTTTATTTTTTCCGCTTGATAGTTTATCTAACTGCCGCCTGTGATATTTGGTCTACATAAGTCAATTACAATTTCATTGTCTGAAAAATATGTAACCGTATTGTGGTGGAACTACCAAGGCAACCGTCACGTCTGTTCCCGCCGTCGGACGCAAAGTATTCTTGACACTGTAATGTGAAACTGTTTAACGTTTCCCAGTTTTCAGGCCTCAGCTTTCGTATTGATACAGGGGGATTAGACTTCTTTAAAAGTATACAATATAAGTGGGAATGAAGATTCCGGGTACGTTCCTAACTGGACAATGGATAGTTCCGTTTATAATATTCACGTTTCGTCTTCCACTTTTGGTTATCTTATGCTGAATTTTTAGAATGGAAAATGCATCAAGCTTGTAATTAGTTGTAAAATGATTTAACAATTTTGTTTGATATTACGAGTTAGTCGGGTGATAAAATAAAATAATCCTTCTGCTTGTCTTCTTCGTTTTGAAAAACCAATTAGAGAGTTATTATATCAAGCTGAAGACAAATGCTAGCCACGTATCTCGTTTCCCGCCGTCAAATATACGCAGTCACTCTCACAGTTTTGCCTTAATGAGAGATTATACTTTTGAACTCACGTTCAAAGTATACGTCAGGCATTAACTGGGGAATATGAACATTCGAACTTTTTTTTTCCTTTTCGACGTCTTCCACCCAGGGCATCATTACTCACAAATTCAATTTAGAATATAAAATGAAAAACAGCAAAAAAATTCTAGAACAATTTTAAAAAAAACAAGTGAAAGTTTTAAAATTATATATATATATATATATATATATATATATATATATATATATATATATATATATATATATATATATACATAACAATATGTAACTCCCAATTGTAATTCATGCCTAACACACTCGATTTTTAATCGATTTTTAATCCATTCAGGGTGCTTGAGTATGTGCAAGTGACGTAGCAGGTTACATGATGCTACCAAAAACCACTGAGAATATTTCTCTAAACAAGTAATAGACTATGGTACGTTGCAAATTGCCCAAAACAGAGGAGATACTCATGAAAAACAACACGGTAATATTGCAATATTTAAACAACAGCTACTATGATTGTGGAATCTGATTAGAAGACGACTCGACAAATATTCACCTTCTTAAGAAAAAAATGTATAAAGAAAAGCAGAAATAGCCATAATAGTGCATAATTTTAAATTTTGATATTCATTCAAGACAAATCCAATAGTAATATATTGATTCATTCTCTATGTCAGCAAACTAGATTGAATAAACAATTGACGACAAACAACACGTTAGCCTACATAAAATGAATACGTTAAAAATGTATCTCTACAGAACCAACACATCACTCTTGCATTCTTAAACGTTTGGATGAATTTTTCTTGTCAGTTTTATTATGCGCTTAATTGTCTTCATCTCCAATCATGATGACGTAATATGCGCGCTTTCGATTGGTTGATTGAAAGTGTTGAGGTATTCTCTTAAACGTTTCCCGAACCAGGCCAAAAGAATTGTACTTTAAGCGCTACATTATCTCTGGAGGAATTGTTTCTCACTTTAGGCCAAAAGACCCTTTCTCAAGCGTTGTTTGTGCATAACGTAGAGTGAAACGTCGTTGTGTTATATGGTCGAAAGAGTCCTGTCGACTAGCAACGTGCAGCAGACAAATATATATTATCAATTTTAAAACACACTGAGCGGTTGATCCCGCTTTCTGACAAAGATTTTTCTGTCCTTTCTCGACAGCATATTTGCGCGAAACTCTCAGTAAGGCATAAGCAGTGTTTTAAGCAACAAAACTGTGAGAGTGACTGCGTATATTTGACGGCGGGAAACGAGATGCGTGGCTAGCATTTGTCTTCAGCTTGATATAATAACTCTCTAATTGGTTTTTCAAAACGAAGAAGACAAGCAGAAGGATTATTTTATTTTATCACCCGACTAACTCGTAATATCAAACAAAATTGTTAAATCATTTTACAACTAATTACAAGCTTGATGCATTTTCCATTCTAAAAATTCAAAATAAGATAACCAAAAGTGGAAGAAGAAACGTGAATATCATAAACGGAACTATCCATTGTCCAGTTAGAGTGTGAAGAATGGTTTTCGTGTCAGAAGGATTGATAACACAAAATATAAAGGCATTACTTTAAAACCTCTCCTAACACTTTAAGTAACGTTACAATAGCTAATCACTTATGTTTCCAGATTATCTGCAAAGATCTATGCTCTGGCGAATTTGAAAGCACAAGTATTTATACTCGCGTGCGTTCTTTCGCCCGTGCCGAAGGCGTGGTTTCTGAGTGCAATTTGCATTGTGCTGTTGCCACAAGAAATTTTTACTGACTAACAGAACCTAGCCGCTTGTATGTTTTACACTTTGTGACGTCCGTAGTCCATGCCTTAAAGAGAATTATCCTTAATTTCCTTGATCTCAAATATCTGTAATGCGTAATGCTTGCTTGCATAGCAACTAAGGGCCTGTTCACATAAAATCCGTCAGCGTCAGCGTTACTTCTATTGACATATATTTTACCAATTGCATCTCTCCGAACGATTAGCAACGAAATTGTTAAGATCTGTGATTGATTTAAAATGTCAATACGAGTAACGCTGACGGATTATATATGAACGGGCTAAAAGTCTGCATTTAAATTTTTTTTCAGCTGATATGATTTCGGTGGATCCATTCCGAGTTGCGAACATTGGTGACTCCGTGCAACTCAGTGTAGACATCTGGAGGAATGTCAGCCTTCCTATCAAGTGGAAGCACAACGGAGTGGACATGCCATCCTGGGAAGGTCAGCTAAAGGTGGAAATTCGAAAAGTACAAACTACTGACGCTGGAATCTACGAGTGCTTCTACCAGGGAAGAAGAAGTAGAAGTAACCACGCCCTCATGAGGCTTGTTGTTAGAAGTAAGTTTTAATTGAGAAAATAATTTTTTCCCAGTATGGAAGAAGTTTCTAATAGAGGAAGTCGTCGACAGAAAAATATAGATGGGTCTATACTACAGCTGTTTTTAAAATATTTGTGTATTAACATTAAAACACACAACTCATAACAAGCATCGATAATGTCGTGGTCTGCGGTAATGAAAGTTTCCTTTTTAGTCAGCAAACTGTAGGTTACAGTAATGTACCACGGCTATAACCAGATTGATTGGAAGGGGTTGAGTTGCCGAGACCCCTTTAAAAACCACCTCAGCCTTCCCCCAGATTTGTTTAAATGTCTAAAATCAGGGAATTAATCGTACCCAATCACTGGAGGGAATATAAAGGATACAATTTTTATGTTCATAGACATTTACTCTATCGAAATTTGTCTTTGCAATATTAATGAATTTTATTCAAAATATTCTACATACCATGAAATCAATGCCATATTTATATGCGTCATTCTTCAAAATTACTTTTTTTTTAAACTTCAGAATTTAAATTTTGTACGAAGATAGAAAATTCATCCTTTAATGGTTTATTTCTGGACACTTAAAGTGACTGTTATAACAGAATATTTTAAGCTTTCGATCATTACTCTCAGTACCTGCGGAGATTCTGGGAGTATTATTTCAGTAATAAACTGCAATGATACGCTACGTTCGTACGCCTACATAATGAATACCGTGCGGTTGCATCCGGTAGGTTTCAATGCAAAATCTGGGCGGATGAATCAATATTTCCTTGCCTCAAGCGCTACGAAAATTTTGAAGATCCATCCCATCTTCTTCGACATATTATTTTAGATTTTCTAGTTTTAGTTTCCTTTTTGTAGTTAGCATCAGAACTTCCTTTGTCTCGTAAACAAAATATTACCATATTTTTTCTGAGAGGCAGTTGGATATTTTACACTCATTCTGTTTATACATGTTATCAATACTTATCCTAATACGCCCAATTATGAATATGTATTTTTAAAGATTAACTGTAAGAGAAAAATTTAAAAATCACATTTACTATAAACTTTGAAATATTTAATAAGGAATGTTTTAGCTGAAATAAACGTGCACATTAAACATCACTTCTAAATTAATGGAACGCATTATACGACTGTATTTTAAACATGATCTAGAATGCTACTTTTCATGCCATAAGCATAGTAAAATATATCCTTAATGGCTTCATAACCTGCAATTGCGCGTAATTTTTCAATTACTGTTAGATAGAAGAGTATTAGCTACGAATCTGAAGTATTTTTTATACTCCCTTTATATCCCTTATATTTTTTATATCCCTTTTTATACTTATAATCGTAGAAAAGTAGTTTTGCCGCTAATGTTTCCGAAGGATAAGATTAAAAGGGTTTTTTACATGGCCTTTGCGATAGGTTTTCTTTGGAAACTGGCAGCAATCGATCAATTATCCATTTGGCCGACTGCAACTACAGCTGGATTTAAAAATGCAACAGGAGTTATTGTAGTAATCCTTCTTTCGAAAATTAGTTACACGATTAGTTACATAGTGCTTTAGACTCATTAATAAAAAACTGTGAAAATTGGCAAACATGAGTTACTACTTCCTGCTTATCAATATAATTCATTGCACTGTGTGGTAAGTAAGCGACATCATTCGAAATATTTTCAGCTATATTAGTCTCCCCAAAATGACTTTTTAATTATCACATGCATTCAATATTTACTGAAACATTTTTTCTTTATCTGCTCTCTTATATAGATTGCAAGAAGAATCTTTTCGGCAAGAACTGTGACCAAAAGTGCCCTCCTTGTTACAATGGGGGAATTTGTCACGATCTCCTGGGAATATGCGTTTGTCCCGCAGGATTCACCGGGGTCAACTGTGAAATTGGTAAGTTCGGTTTGAGACACGAATATCTTCAAAGTTGAGATTTTTTGGTCAACTAATAGACTGTCATAATCCCTGATCAGTTTATATCAGATATCAAAAATCCACCCTTGAAATCATGAAGGAAAACGTGTCTCACATCAAAATCAGTTTTCTGCAGATAAGCTGTGAGTCGTGACTGCAGACACTGATCTTGCACGACAAAGGTCTGCGTTCGAGTCCTCGCCAAAAACATTCATGTTCCTATTGAGCTTTCACAGGTAGTAACGTTTCCTAACTATCGGGCGCACCTATGATATTTAGAAGCTCATAAAAATAAGCGAACTACATGAATCTTTACTCAATTAGTTCGAGCCTTATTCCAAACCTACAGCTGCTATTTCTAGTTTGCCAGTGGTGCAGTATTAGTATTCTTGTATGTATCCTAACGTATGTAGTTGGTAGGCATTCATAGGATCCTTGAAGATTAAAATTAGTTGAAGTATCCTTAGAATTCCCTGGAGTTGTTAGATGATATTTATTCCTTATAAAGTGAGATAAAGCACTAAATGGCCGAAATGATCTCAAATGGCATTAAAAAGAAAAATCATATTTTTCTTCCTCCCGTTGTGGTACTCGTATTTTGAGTTATCAGAATGAAGTTATTTCCTACATAACTAGCCGGCGCTTGGTTTAGACAAATTTCAAGGTATTGTAGAACATGAGGAACAAGCTTTTTGGGTAGAAGAGTTATTGCAGTCGTGTCTCAAATCCATAGTTATGTGTACACTTTTCGTACTATCCAGCTCAAAAATCAAAACTTTGCTCATACTGCGTAATAGAAAACCTTTCATGCTGCGTAATATTTACAACACTTAAAATGGTTATTATAATCCACAGACTTGAGTCATTAGTTTTTAATAAGGAATGTTATGAAGGCGATTTAGTTAGGAAAAGTTGGTATATTTGGATGAACGTTTCAGACTGTAAAAAGGAATGAAGAGTTAGCTTTCCTGATTTCCGAAATTTGCTTGGTTGAGGATAACTTTTTATGAGAAGAGAAATGAGTAAAATCATAGCATTACATAGAGGAAACTTAGCCTCCAAAACAGCGTTCTAGGTTTTAACTACTAGTCTTAGAAAACGTTGGAGACAGTTTACAATCGCCAGTTACTGGTGGGCGGGTTGTTCTAGAAAAGACATCTCAGTGCTGACAATCACTTTACGATCTATACCTACGTTGAATTCATATTTACTTAGTCATGAAAACAGCCTACCACTAAACACTACACACATCTCAAGAGGTTTAACGTCTCGAAGAATTTCTAAATCTCTTTGTATTTAAATATTTTTTCTCAACTGTAGAAACTTGTTATGGGCAACACCTCCCCTAGGACTTCTTACAGAATTGGATCGTTTTAAATAACTACATGGGATGTCAGCTGGAGGAAATACGGTATAAATTTAATCAGCGATACATCTCACTTATTGTTTAGATACATTTTGTTTGGTCTTTTCTCTCCCTGAGGGGAGTACATAAAGTTGCCCCAAATGAAAGTGAGACTTTTGGGTTTTTATCCGTAATGGTTTGGAATATGTGAACATATAGAAAGTAATTGGGATACATGAGCTACAAATCCACTACACATAGTCGCTTTGACGGTTCAAGTAAGTGTTACAGTGCATCACTAGATTTGAATACCCTAAGTGATGAATGTGCATGGTATTCTTCAACAAACCACTCTTGAACAGCGTCCGAGACCTCTTTAATCTTAGCAAATCGGCGGCCCTTGAGAGTCTTTTCAGTGGGCCGGAGATGAAGTCTCAGGGCAAGAGGTCTGTGCTATAGGGAGACTGGTCGAGGACCTCCTAGCGGAAGCGCAGCAGCAAACCGATCCTTCTCCACGCAGCAACCGATGCCGTGGATGGCAAAGTGTGCTGGAACAGGTCTCGGCATGTTCCGTGCTCACACGTCCTTTACGAAATTCATTAAACCATCGGAACACTATTCACTGTGACAGACACTTCCTTCATATGACGATAAATTTCAGTTGCACTAATATCATCTGCCGTCAAAAATTGAATAACCGTTCCCTGGGTCTGTTTGGACTAATTTATGTTAAGACCGTACGTAGTTGCCTTGCTTACAGCATTAAATCAACACACTCAACTGTGCTTCGTAATGTTCAACGTCATGTACAGGCACAGTCTTATAGTTCTTTTTTATTTTACCACTGCCGTCAATGCAAAAGTCTCGCTTTTATTAGGCTCTACCTTATATTGTCTCAAAAGACTAGAAGTGAAAAAACCGTAGAGGTGTCAAAATCTGAGAAACTCGTAATTTGAAATAGACCTAGAATTTGTAAGTTACACTGCCAAACTAAACAAAATGTAAAAAAAAAACTTATAGAAAAAACTTGATTCGTTTTTTTTTAAATATGCTCGAGGGTGATTCATTATTTTTCTCCCCTCTGTCAAACGTCGCTAAGGCTTTGCTGTATTACTTGTTTCAGTGAAAATTTTGGCGGACTTGAGGAAGCAGAAACGCAAATCTGTTCCTTATAACATTGCTCCTTAGCGCTTATAAAGAAAATGCAGTATTAACTTCTCATCCTTTTTTAACTTTATCCTTCAGGTTGCGACGGGAGGCATTTCGGAGTCAACTGTTCACAAAAATGCTATTCAGTGATGTGCGGATTTCGGCAATTTTGCAATCCTTATGGATGTGCCTGCGCTGCAGGCTTCACAGGATTCGACTGCCGTGAAAGTGAGTATTTTAAAAAAAGTTGTAACTGTCGTATTGTATCGTCAAAAATCCTAACATTGATGAATCAAGTCTTAGATCTTGACACATTTATTACACTCTTTTGGCATTCCGTCAATGGTTCATCGAAACGCCCAAATTAGCCTGGCCTTGTGATAACGTGCTGGCTTTCGGTGCTGAGGGTGTTCGGATCGAATCCCAGATCGCACCGTAAATATACGTCCGTGTCTAGGCCGGATATGGACACGTTAAATCCGTAGACCGGAAAGTCCCTCTATGAAGGTCAGTCATAGTGGAAGAAGGTACGATCCCCCCAGATGTCTCACCTGGGGGTGCACTCTCGAAATTGAGGTGGAAACAAGCTCCGACTCTTGTGGTGCTATTTAAAACCTGAACGGCACATTTCAGCCCAAATCCTATATGGACCTGGCCTGGAACTTCCATCCAGAGAGCATAAGAAACAACAACAACAACAACAACAACAATTAACCTATGACAAATAAATTCAGATAAAAAACATTTAAAGTAATTATTTAAAAGAAATTGTTTAATGCAAATGCAGGATTTCCAAATACTTCGAATATTTTACATCGAAAAAAAAAGAATAAGTTAAATATAGGGTGATGAAATAAGGAAGTTAAAAGATTTATTCCTGATAAATTTGTCTTTAAATAAACAAGAAATGAATATGTATATTTAAACCTTTGTTCCAGTTTATTGCCATTAATTATTATATTTATCGTAATGCAGTTCTAATTCCTTAAAAAATATAAAATATTAGAAATATTCCGCAAAGATATATTTTCAGGGATAAATCCGACATGATTAACACTTGTCCAAAAATAATAATAATAATAATAATTATTATTATTATTATTGAAGTGAAACTTCTTTATCGGCGGTGAGGGGAAATTTTTGGCATTCATGTTACGATTCTGCGTTACAGAAACGCGTTGCTGCACTTCCGGCCAAGAATGCACTTCCGGCCATCTCTAACATGTAAATTCTAACTTGCTGTATATATTTGCTTTTTGTAGTTGTAGTTTGTAGTTGTTTAAGGTGGCGTAGTAAAGTAATTGGAGCGAAATGCTTGTCGTTATTACTACCTACGTCACAGCTGGTGTCAGAAGAAGTAGGATTATTGAGTTAGAGTTAGTTAGAGGTTTTTAGAAGAAGAATACGTCAGTATTTAGATATTGTTATAAGAAGAATACGTCAGTATTTAGATATTGTTATAAGAAGAATACGGCAGTATTTAGAGTTTTAGAAGAAAATGTACGAGAAATTCGTCTGGAGCGAGAAAATTAGTGTTGCTGAAGCTTGTGATTTTGAGAAAAACTTACGCCAGTAAGAAAAATTGTGGAAGCTTTTGATGTGAGAAATTCACGGAAACTTACGCCAGTAAGAAAAATTGTTGAAG
Source organism: Dolomedes plantarius (assembly GCA_907164885.2). Taxonomy (NCBI): domain Eukaryota; kingdom Metazoa; phylum Arthropoda; class Arachnida; order Araneae; family Dolomedidae; genus Dolomedes; species Dolomedes plantarius. The sequence continues at coordinate 54,548,101 of OU015502.1, read as the reverse complement.
ATTGTGATTGTGAGGAATTTACGGTACGACATAACTTAGTGCTCCGGGGCCGAAAAGAGATATTTTGCCGTGCTGTGTTGCCAGAAGGAAGGAGAAAGCAAGAAAATTTTTTCTACTCCTGTGGTTCCGAAAAGTGTATCATTCCAGTGCAGCGCTAAGAACGAGTGTTTAGATTTCGCAGCAAGTTTCGTCTTCTGAGGTCGGAGGTCAACGGTACAGCTGATTCTCCCCGTGTGTGTTCGTGTTTCCCCGAGTGCAGAAGAGGAGCGGAAAAAGGGTGTTTGACCTATATTTGAGGGAGAGAAAGAAATTATGTGATTCTGTCTCTGGATAAGGTTTTCGATGAAGTGGGTGTGGTGTTAGTGTTGTGTTATTGTGGGCCTAAGGGCTGAAGATTATTTTTGTGTTGTGCCTATGGATTATCATAGATTCAAGCAGCTAAAAAAAAAGGGGTGAGTCTATTTCCAAAAATTCTAGAAGTTATTGCTTAAAATTCTGTAGTTAAAATTCTTAAAATATTCAAAAATTTTGAAGACCTATCGGAAATATCTTTGTTGATTTATGAGATTAGAGAGAAATCCAACAAAAAAAAAATATATATATATATGTGATGAGATTCAATTGTTTTGTTTAAAGAGTGTAAATGATATATTGTTCTCTTTGTAAAATTATTTTTTAATATTATTTTAAAGAAGTTCATTTTATATTGTTAAATACTTTTCTCTAAAGAAATATTTAAGTTCTTAAGATTTTTAGTTTTGTGTAAATTTTAATAGTACTGTGATTCTATTGAGTTTTTAACTTACAAGATATTATTATAATTATTATTATTAAGTCGGTAAATTAACGGGTAGCAATGGCGTTTTTGGGCAAAGGAAAAAAAGAGGATCTAGTAAAACTTGTTCAGGAACTGGAGATTCCTCGGGAAGGAAGTGAAACAATACTGGAACTGAAGGTTTTAGTTACAAGCCAAGAAAATTATGATCCCGAATTCGTGGCTGAGTTATACCAGAGTATTTTGAAGGCGAATCAGGAAGAGTTAGAAAGACGAGAAGCAGAGAAATCTCGTATACATAATTGGGAGAGGGAAAAAGTCCTACACAAAGAAAAATTGCAATGGGAGGCGGAGTTAAAAGCCAAAGAATTGGAATTAAATTTTGAATTAGAAAAATTAAGAATCGCACAAGGAACTTCTAGTTCCCAGTCCACCGCAGAAAGTATAAATTCGAGACCCACTGATTTAAATTTGAAAAAATTAATTCCCGAATTTAATCCGGATAAAACGGACATTAGTTTATATTTAGTACTTTTTGAGCGACAGGTTAAACGTGCAAAAATACCTAAGGAGAATTGGGTTTCGCACCTTGTAGGACTCCTACCGATTGATATAATTAGCGTTATAGCCAGAGAACCAGAAGAGTACGCAGAAAATTATGATCACATAAAACAGACCCTCTTACTCCGTTACAAATTAAACCCGGAGTCTTTTCGCCAGAAATTTGTATCCCATCAAAAGAATCCCCTGTCAACCTGGAAGGACTTTGCGTTCGAGTTGCGGAACTATTTACGAGAATGGCTAGATGGTTTAGAAGTAGATAATTTTGAATCTCTGAAAGATCTTTTGGTTGCAGATCAAATAAAGAAAAGAGCAAAGATGGAGGTACGCGAACACTTCATAGATAAATGGTCCGATATAAAAACGGAATCGGAAATGGTTGAGTTACTAGATGGGTATGACAGTGTAAGAGCAATGGGCCCAAAATTTAAAGATGCGAGGGATAGGCCCGTATGCCGATCAAACACTTACGAGAGCAAAGCTCTCGCAAAGCCCCTCCCTTCCGCAGAGGGGTCGCAATCGCGATGCAGATCAAACAGCGAGACCTTTTTCTCTCGTAAATACGAACGTCACGTGATCAAAACTTGCGGCTAGTAGGGAGCTCTCGTAAGACTCGTCTTTTCTCTCGCAAAGCCGGAATAGTCATTCGCTTTGCGAAGGAGAAGGATGTTATCCCTTTCTTTAAGCAGGGAATGGATATTACAAGATACGGATAATCCACTTGAGATGGAAGATGAAGTTTTTATTACAAAAATTTAGACTGTGCAAACATGAATTTATGTGTTTATTACATTTTTTCTACAACATCTTCAGCATTTATGAGCTCTAAAAGCTTTTTATTTCTGACTAACAACTATTTTTGTCTTCCATTATTTTAATTAATGTTTCTAAATTTTGATTAATTTTTAGCAGAATTCCTTGCCGGGATGTTGTTTCGATTTCTTGCACCATAGTTTTTTGGGTTTGAAGAGCCTCAGCTTCAAATTTGCTGCTTCTCTTTTTCTTTTTAATGCTAGATGCTTCCTGCCACGTACTGTTGAACTGTCTAGAAAATAATAAAAAATACATAGTAAATGAGATAGCACATGGAACAGAGCTATTATGTCATACATAAAAATCAACATATGTTATTTCATAGAAGTTATTGTCACAGATTATATAGTAAAACTGCAAATAATTATGAAGAAGAGTTCTATGCAGGCATTTACATAAAACTATGTATGTTACGTAAAACATACAATTGTTTAATTTCTATAAAGTATGGTACTAAAAAAATTTTAATTATCTCCAACAATTTCAGTCTGAAATTTATATTTTAAAACTTGTTACAAAAATTTGATTTAAATTTATCAAAATCCAAATAACTTACTTGATGATTGAGCAATATGCCAAGACTTTGTTTCTGCTGTTTTAGTGGTAGTTACAATCTCATGTATTGTAATTCACTTTGAATAACAACAACTTTCTGGGGGGGGGGGAATTAATTAGTATAAATAGCAAAAAATAATTTTACTTTAAATTTATTTAAAAAATTCAAATTTTCCAAAAGCATTATGAAACAAACATTCATTTTGTTAGTTACAATAGCTATTTTTTTCTCTGGGATTTTTCTTAGCTTTATGATTATTAAATACATAGTTGCATTTAACAATCATAAAGCTAAACATAATTCTGATATATGACTGAGCATTGGCAGTAATCTTTTGAAGCACAATTATTAAATTTATATTTGCTATTTCAGTGTACAATGTCATGGTCTCAATCCCCACCCTCAAATATTAATAATGCGGTGATCTTTACCTGGTAACAAAGCCTCCTGCAACAAAATATTTTGATCTTTGTTTAATGATTAACTAACAGCATTTTTAAAAATTTATAATAAGATTTATAAACAAAAATAGAAATATGATATTCTTGTACACAAATGCCAGAAAAGTCTAACAGAACATTTTTAGTACTTAATTGTCCCTTAAATAAGCATTAGGACATTTTAAAATTTTGCTTTAATTAAATTTATTTATGATAAATATCTTGCAATGTAAAAATATGATATATTATAAATAGCATTGAAAATGATTAAAAGAAATTCTAAAAAACAGGTAATTAAATACAAAATTAATAGTTTACTTACCATCCATTTTTTTCTGTTTTAAAACAGCCTACAAGTAAAAAAATAATAATAAAATATTAGGATATTGCTAAAGTCAAATTACATTTTTTTCTTTTCAAATACAACTGAAATTACTTACCAATGCAGATGAATAGAATGACTCATCAGTGATGCCTTCACTGCACTTTTTTCTCGATCTCCTCTAATGAAAAATTTGATGTGACAATTTTATCTACAAAATGTAAAAGAAACAGCCACGTTGATCGAAGTCAAAGCGCGGGTTTTTTCCAATACTGTATACTTTTTCTTGAACCCCAACGCAAGGAAGCAATTAAAATGCCGTGTTTGAGGCAGTTCAGTCGGACGGTTTCGCTAAATTGACCGTCGAATCCCCCCCGCAGGTTAGGGTTCATGAGGGACCCCAGCTCCCGCAAAAGGGAGGAGAAAAAGGGCGTGGCTTGACCATATAAGGTTTCCTAACACATCTTGACGTCATCATTTGCTGAAGCGCAAATTGTTTGATCAGCATAGCTAAAAAGAGTGCTCACCCCCTACTCTCGCAACAACCCCCCGTTTGCGAAGCGAGACACACAAAGCTCCAGCGTTTGTTCTGCATACGGGCCATAGTAGGGTAGAGAGAACGCGTCCGTTCATACAAGAGAGGCCCCGGGAAAATAAGCCAAAGTTCTATCCCCCTGGTGCGTCAACAGCACATGGTCCAGTAAACCGAACTAGGGCGTTTGATAGGAGAGTAAATTTAAAGTGCTTCGGTTGTGGCTCCGAAACGCACCTTCGCTCATCCTGCCCACGATTTCAGAAAAATTCAACGTCGGGTTCCGTAAACAATATGCAAGAAAGTGAAAAGCCTGATCTGTTAGAATCCTATACATTCCCAGGTAAGGTGAATGACCAAAAGATTGACATTCTTAGGGACAGCGGTGCATCTCTTGACATTGTTAGTAGAAGATTCATTTGTCCACAAGAATTTACAGGTGAGACAGTTTGGTTAAAACAACCGCTGAGTTTAGAGTTAATTTGCTTACCTTTAGCTCGTGTGGAGATAGCGGGAGATTTTGGGAAAATTATTACTAAGGCGGCTGTATGCGGAAATCATTTGGACCAAAATCGGTATTTATTAGGTAATAGAACGGCCGAGATGATACGAGAGAAATATGGATATGATTTTTTTTCTGTAGAACAGCTAAATGCAGTCCAAACGCGCTCTCATACGAAGAGCTTACGAAAAGAGGCCGAAACGGTCAAACGAGATGCAGAAAACACGGTTGAATTGAGGGTAGATAATCGCGAAGAGCAGGAAAATAGCATCCCGATAGAAACGGAAGAGCCAATAGTAATTCCAGCATTGGAGGCAGAAGCTCCAGAATTAGACCTCTTAAAGATAGATAAGAAAGGTTTTTTGGAAGCGCAGAAAAAGTGTGAAGAGGTAAAAGAATTAGTTAGCCGAGTAAGCGAAACAAGTGCAGGAAAAGCAGATAAAACGTATTCGATCATTGATGGAATTTTAGTTCGGAATCGCGAAGATCGTTTTGGAAATGTTACAAAATTATTAGTAATTCCAAAAGCATTGAGACATCAGGTAAAAACGCTGTGTCATGAAGGCACGTCAGCGCATTTAGGTGGAACTAAGTCAAAAGATAAATTGATTAGATATTTTTATTGGCCAAATTGCTATAAAGACATGGACGAGTTCGTGCGTAGTTGTGACCAATGTCAAAGAGCAGGGCGTCCGAACGAGAAGAAAAAGGCTCCATTGAAACTGGTTCCGGTAATTCAGGAGGTTTTTAGCAGAATTAATATTGACACGTGCGGACCCTTACCTTTAACCACCGAGGGACACCGTTACATATTGACTGCAATCTGCATGACATCTAAGTACCCGGAAGCGATTCCGCTAGCAGATATTAGCTCAGTTAAAATAACCGATGCGTTATTAAATATTTTTAGCCGTACAGGATTTCCTCGCGAAGTGCAAAGTGATTTAGGAACTTCTTTCACTTCGGCCCTAACTACAGAGTTTTTTGATAAATTCGGTATTAAGGTACACCATAGCTCTGTACACCATCCGCAAAGTAATCCTGTAGAACGTTTTCATCGAACTGTAAAAAGACTTTTGAGGGCATTATGTCTTGAATCAGGTACGGATTGGAATAAACAATTACCAGCAATTTTATTAGCTCTCCGTACAGTAGTACATGAAAGTACAGGCTATACACCATCTGAATTAGTATATGGTAAGAACTTACGAACCCCTGAAACCTTGCTAATGGAACGTTGGTTAGATCCGCCCCCTGAAGGTGACTTAGTAACAGAGTACGTTTTTAATTTAATAAATAGGTTGAAAAGATGTCGAGAAATAGCGATAACGCGAGTAGAGGAAATGCAAGGGAAAAGAAAAGTCTGGTACGATAAGAATGCAGTGAAACGGGAGTTCAAGGAAGGAGATTTAGTCTTAGTTTTGGCGACGACTCGACCTACTAAGCTTTCATTGAATTGGATAGGTCCTGCAAAGGTTAGGAATAAAATATCGGAAACCAATTATGTAGTAGAAATTCCTGGTAAGAAAAATAGGACTCAAATTTACCATATTAACATGCTAAAACCCTATTACACTAGACCCGAACATGTAAATTTGTTGAGTTATGAAGGCGATCTTGAAGTGAAGGAAGATCATGATTTAGATATCCCGTATTTAGAAAACAATCCTACGAATTTTGATTTTCGAGAATTAGTTAGATTTAGTGAGCTAGAGAAAAATTTGACAGCTGGTCAAATTGACCAATTAAAAGAAGTATTGGATAGGTTTGCTTCGTGTTTTTCAAATGATCCTGGTACCACAAATTTAGTAGAACACGACATTACTTTAATCAGCGATAAACCGATAAGATCAAAACCCTATCGCACTTCACAGAGACAAACGGAAATATTAAAATCAGAGATCCAAAAAATGTTACGGTTAAGGATTATCGAAGTAGGTGAGTCAGATTACACCTCACCGTTAATTTTAGTAGAGGCCCCAGGTAAAGACCCTAGACCATGCGTAGATTACCGAAGGCTGAATGAAATCATTAGGACAGAGTATTTCCCCCTTCCAAACATCGAAGAGCGAGTGGAAAAAGTATCATCGGCAAAATATATTACAGTATTGGATTTGGCTAAGGGATATTGGCAGATTCCTTTAAGCGAAAAAGCGCAAAGATATGCTGCGTTCTGTACAACATTCGGAACTTTCAGATGTCTAAAAATGAGTTTCGGTTTAAAGAATGCACCATTTTTCTTTAGTAAACTTATGTCGGATGTATTAAAGGAAATGGAAGATTTTGCCGTCCCCTATTTAGATGATGTTGCTATATTTTCAGACACTTGGGAAGCCCATTTGAAACATATAAGTTTAGTTCTAGAGCGAATAAGAAGGGCAAATTTGAAAATCAAACCCGCTAAGTGTAAATTCGCGCAAAGCCATGTAAAGTATTTGGGTCATATCGTTGGGAATGGAGCGCGTACTCCAGCGGAAGCAAAAATTGAAAGTGTAAAAAGTTTCCCGACGCCGCGAACCAAGACTCAAATTCGTGCGTTTTTAGGATTAGCCGGATATTACAGCAGGTATATAAACAATTATTCCGTACTCGCAGCTCCGCTGACAGATGCATTGAAGGGCAGAGCTAGAAAAGGTGAAGTTTTTTGGACTGATGCATGCGAAAAAGCGTTCCGCGCATTGAAAAAGAGTCTTATGGATAAGCCCGTGTTACATGCCCCAAATTTCAATCGTGAATTTATCGTGCAAACCGATGCTTCGAATTCAGGAATAGGAGTAGTTTTGAGCCAAGAGTCAGAAAACGGAGAAGAACACCCTATTCTATACCTGAGCAAAAAGTTTTCAGACGTTGAAAGACGTTACAGTACCACTGAGCGAGAATGCGCCAGTATAGTGTTTGCAATAAAAAAATTACATTATTATTTGGATGGTCGAAATTTTACAATCATAACCGACCACAATCCTTTACGTTGGTTACGTACAAATGCCAGTTCAAACCCCCGATTAATGCGCTGGGCACTTGCATTACAACCGTATGAATTTGAAGTAAAACATAAATCGGGCAAATCTCACAAAAATGCAGACAGTCTTAGCCGGGTATGGTCCGACCCGAAAGAATTGGGTCAAACCACCGCAAACCCCTCTAGTGTTAGGGAAGAGAATTCGAACTCGATTTCCCCCCCTGTGGAAGGTATACTCACGAATGATGTAAGCCTTGAAGAGATAAGAAGGCAATAGTACCTCAGGTTTCTTATGTTATTTTGTTTAATGAATCATGCAATTGTGTATTTTTTGTCATAGTAAGAAGAAAACTTACGCGTTTATTTTGTTCTTGTAGTAGATAACTAAATACTTGTTATGTCGAGATATAACAACATGAATGTTTGTATTCAAGGGTTTAGAAAGCATAAAATGTATGAGAATTTTGATATTTTGCTGTATAAGAAGTTTTTTTATGTTATATGCTTAATGTTTGGATAAAAGAGTAGATTTAAAGAATGTTATATGTTATACTTACTTGTTAATACTCAGTTATAATTGTATTAGACATGAAATGGAGTTATTGTATTAGACATGAAATTAAGTGTTAGTTGAGGAATATGAGAAATTATGAAAATGTGTGTTTATTATCGTCTGTGAATTGGATTTCTCTCTAGCACTTTTCAGAAGGTCATAACGTTAAAATTGTTAACATTTTAAGACAAAATTATGGCTTTGTACTTATATGCAATAACTCTGAATTTAAATGGAGTGTCTCTAGGATGGAATTTTTCCGAGGAAAAATTCTTATAAAGAGGGGAGGAGTTGTGACGTTGTCTCCATTACTCCACGAACTTGTAATTATATAAGTCTGTGTTGTTCGTTCCTACCCCTCAGCATGAACTTGTCATCTATCGGCGAAATGTTAAACTGAGCGGTCTCATAAACTCTCGGATAAGAGGCCATAGATTTTGTGAAATGTGCAATTTCTGACGTTATACAAGTAATAAATACCTGAGTGGTTCGAGGGCTCTCCAGGATTTTGACACTATAGCGACATGTGGAATCCCATAAACTTTGGACACTTACGCGCACTTAAAACGCCGGAGAACGCTTTTGAATTCGCCGACGTATAAAAAGAAGACCCTCCAATACTCCGGAGAGAGATCTGTTTTTGAGAGACGGAGAGAGCTGTTTTTTGAGCGTGAGAGAGACGGAGCTCGCTGGTCCGAGAGAGGCCTTCTGTAGGCCAGAGTTCGCTGTGAACCCGAGCCGTCCTGACATCTCTAACATGTAAATTCTAACTCGCTGTATATATTTGCTTTTTGTAGTTGTAGTTTGTAGTTGTTTAAGGTGGCGTAGTAAAGTAATTGGAGCGAAATGCTTGTCGTTATTACTACCTACGTCACAGCGCCAAGCGGCGAGAAAAACTGTAAACAAACAAAGCGACGCAAGAGAAGCGCCTATGCCTGCGTAATTCGGGGAAGCGAGAAGTAGCGAATCTTGTAGTAGCGCAATATAGCAACCCTCTCTCCCCCTCAAGAGTAATTTTACTGATAAAAAATCTGGGTGCATTTTGAGTGCTAAAAGTAGGTTTTCGTTGAATGACTGGAGAGTCGAGGGACAGTGGTGTTGATATTGTAGTATTCTTATTACGTTGGCTCATCTAGGAGACAACAAACTCAATGGAATTTCCAAATCAAATAGTTTGTGAAGTTGATGTCCATCACCGCCATTGCACTCAGACTATTACTTCTATTCAGAATACAAATTCTAAACGTCCCAAAACAACAGCAGAACGTATGCGAGAGTACAGAGCCCGAAAAAAGAATAATATTCAGGCAGCGAGCGATGTTTCTTTAATTCCTCAAAAGCTCCAGGAGAAAAAAATCTTCCACATAGTTTACTTTTTGATGAACATGCGGAGGAATTGTCTTTTCCCTCAATTTCGTAAATTTCGAGATGGAATACATGTGACACCATATACGATTGCAACAAGTGAGCTTAGGCGTTCAGATCGTCGTGCTGTCACACCGTATCCTGTACTATATGTGGCGATGAAAATTTTGAGACTCCGAGTTCGCGATTCACTAACAGTTGCCTTCAAACTTGTAGGAAAATATACAAAAATTACACGAGAACAAATCGAAAATGAAGATTATATTAATAACTGTATTGAAACAAACCTTGCTTTTCTCAAATCAATTCCTAATTCTATTTGGTATTGGGCTGATAAAAAGAAAAATCTGTTTGCAATGATCAGACAGTTAGGTAAACCTACGGTATTTCTTATAATTAGTGGAAATGAAATTGGATGGACTGATTTACTCCAATTACTGTATAAATTCTAAAAAATGGAGCTAAGTTATCGAAAAAAGATGCTGAAGAATTACACTATATTGAGAAAAAAAAAGGTGTGTGTATCAGTGTACACGCGTAAGAAGTGAAACTTCTTCAGGTTATATATAATTTCTGCTGAGATAATAGACTTTCTTCAATTGGTATATGTTCACTTATTTCATCTTCAAGTATAGTGTCAAAGTTATTGTCTTCAAAAACGGACTCATCAATTTTTATGTCATACAAAGTATATAGTAGTGAATTTATTAAAAACTGTATCCAAGTTTTTATAGTACCTTTGTTGATAATACCGTGCAAATAACTTGACTTATGAATTTTTTTGCGTTTAATATGCACATTGATACATTGATCATCAGCCAGATTTCTAGGAAGACTACTAACCATTGAATTAACACATACTGGAATATTAATTACTTGACCGCAAATACCATATTGACCATAAACGTGTCTTAGCCTTCTAATTTACATAAATGGGATTCGAGACTTATTGTCAGATCAACATTTCTGACAATAAGTCTATTGGTGGTAAATGTTCAGTTTTTTTCGGAAATTTGAATCCATTAAAAGTAGCCACCGTAGGAATATTTTTCTTGTTCAAAGATTGTCTGCACGTGTTACATACAGCAATGTTGTTTCTATCGAGATGTGGAACTATTATTTTTAAAATATCGTCATAACCAAGAGATGCAGATTGTAAATCCTTTTTAAACCATAGTCTTTCACAAACTGAACACGCATGACCAAATGGATTTTCGACAAAGTTTTTTTTAATTCATCGTGAGCGAGACGAGGACGTTGAAAATCCGTGTAAAGTAATTGTATAGCATCTTCATTTTGAAATTCTTGAATTGGTCTTGATTCAAAAAAATTTTTATTTTGACATCTGTATTCTTGGATACGCTCTGTTATTTTGTTTTGACGGTTAATGTTTATATATTGAGCAGAAGTATTGGTTTGAGAGTGATGAGCATCAACTTCAACGACTCTTTCGTTTTCATATTCCATTAAATTTCTGGATTCGGAAAATTCAGGCCCATTTTCAATGTTATCACTAGCTTCATTAATAATATTATCATTTTTTATGATGAATAATTGAGCAAACATCGCTCATTGCCTGAATTTGATTCTTTTTCCGGGCTCTGGACTCTCGCATACGCTCTGCTGCTGTTTTTGGACGTTTTTGAGGAATTGAAGAAACATCGTTCGCTGCCTGAATATTATTCTTTTTTCGGGCTCTGTACTCTCGCATACGTTCTGCTGCTGTTTTTGGACGCTTAGAATTTGTATTCTGAATAGAAGTAATGGTCTGAGAGCAATGGCGGTGATAGACCTCAACTTCACAAACTATTTCATTTGGAAATTCCGTTGAGTTTGTTGTCTCCTAGATGAGCCAACGTAATAAGAATACTACAATATCAACACCAAATCTTTTATTCACCAACTAACGTAAATCTCACTGTCCCTCGACTCCCCATTTATTCAACGAAAACCTACTTTTAGCACTCAAAATACCCCCAGATTTCTTATCAGTAAAATTCCTCTTGAGGGGGAGAGAGGGTTGTATATTGTGCTACTACGATTGGCTACTTCTCGCTTCCAAATGGATTTTCGCAGGCATAGCCCCGAATTACGCAAGCATAGTCGCTTCTCTTGCGTCGCTTTGTTTGTTTACAGTTTTTCTCGCCGCTTGGCGCATTTTTGGCCGGAAGTGCAGCAACGCATTTCCGTAACGCAGAATCGTAACATGAATGACTAAATTTTCCCCTCACCGCCGATAAAGAAGTTTCACTTCAATAATTATAATTAATGAAGATCTCTTATTAATGAAGATCCTGTAACGTGCGCAATTTATTTTAATAAACTAGTGAATATACTGTTGAATATACTACAATCTCGCAAGAAAAGTCCATTCGGAAAGTATTATGTGGTACACTATTTCAAGCGAATAGAATTCCAGCATCGAGGCAGTCCGCATGCTCATATGTTGTTATGGCTAGCAAATGCACCAAATGATGCTTTAAGTGATAATAAAATGGATGTTATTTCATTGATTAACTCTCTCATATCGGTTTCATCTAAAGAAGCCTCAGGACAAATTAAATTACAAACACATAAACACACGTTTACGTGTTACAAAAAAATTTCGGCGAATAGACCCCAACAATGTCGTTTTGACGCACCGTTTATGCCTAGTCGTTCTACTGATATATTGTCACCTATGAAACCAGATGAACCTAATTTTAAATATTATTGTCAATGTTACAGAAATATTAGAATCAATCTTGAAAATAATGACTATCATGACATGGATAGTTTTTATCAGCAAAATAATATTTCATCAGATAATGAATACCGCAATATTCTTCGAGCAGGAATCAAAAGACCAAGAGTGTTTATAAAACGTGAACCTAGTGAAAAATGGCATAATCTTTTTAATCCATTTATCCTAAACATCGTAAAATCTAATATAGACATCCAGTTTATAACTGAAGAATATTCATGTGCTCAGTATGTAGCTGAGTATGTTAATAAAACAAATCGCGGCATAAGTAATTTACAACGTGAAATCATCAAATGTATGGATGAACATCCAGAGTTTGATATTGTCGAAATAACAAGAAAATTAGGAGTCGAAATAACAAGTCAGGAAGCTGCCTGGTATCTTTTAAGAGAACCTATGTCAAAAAGTTCAGCTGTTATAGTATCCATTCCAACAGTGTGGCCTGATGATCGAATTGAGGATGATTCAACTGATATTTGGAAAGAAAACTGGTTTACGAAATATGAAAAAAGACCTGAAGAATTGAATAATGTCACGCTAGCTCAGTTCGTCGCGCATTATACTTTTAAAAGTGAAGGATCTTATATAAAAAGAAAAATACCTCGTATAATTCGTTATCGTAATTATGACATGTCTCAAAGTTTGACGGAATACAAACGGGAAATGGTTACTTTACATATTCCATTTAAAAATGAAGATGAAGAAATTTTAGCAGAAATGAAGTTTATTGGTATCTACGACAATAATGAAGATTTTATTTTACAACGCAGGCAAGAATTCGAATCCAATTTAGATATTCAAAAAACTATGGAAATTTGTCGTGATTTGTGTCGTGAAGACGGAATTGATCATAATAATGAACAGGAAGAAAATTATATTGCCGCCGAACAAAATCCATTTCAGCATTTATATAATAATCCAAATGCAAACGTTAATGACGATATCCGTTCAGCAACATTACATAAATTGGGACTTATCGCGATAAGAAGAGAAAATTTAATGGCCAATGAAGAATTTTATAATTTGATGAGAATGGCTAACGAAAAACAAAAAGGGCTTCTGCTTCACGTCATTTCACATCTTTTATCATCAGATCGGACTCCTTTTCAAATATTTTTCACAGGTCCTGCCTGATGCGGAAAAAAACCTTTGTCATCAAACTTTTAATGGAAATTTATAATCGTTATACAGATAATGACGGTTACTGTAATGCATACATAACTTGTGCTTCAACTGGTAAAGCTGCAGTGGCAATTGCAGGAACGACTGTTCATACCGCTTTAAAAATATCATTATCCAGATTACTTCCTTTAAGTAATGAAACTGCCCAACAATACAGAACTCTGTTCAAATATATTGAAGTTATAATTATTGGTGAGATCAGCATGATTAGAGCTCAGTTATTACTGAAAATGGATTCCAGATTAAAGCAAATAACTGGAAATTTTGAATTGAATTTTGGCGGGTTAGATATTATTTTCATCGGAGATCTACGTCAATTACCACCAGTTCGCGCTACACCCATTTATAAACAACCCAAACAGACTATTGTTGGACCAATATTATGGCGAAATCTAAAATTTTATGAACTAGATCAGGTCATGCGTCAAGCGAATCAACAATTTTCTTCTATACTTACGAAAATTGGAAATGGTGAGCGTCTTGAAGAAATCGAAATAGCTCTCATTGAATCCCGTTTTTGTACCGTAGAAGAAGCTGAAATTAGGTGTCCTCAAGGCATACGATTATTCAACACGAACCATTCAGTCACTGAGTACAATAATAAAATATTGAATTCGTATACGGAGAAAATAACTTCAACTTCAAAAGATGTATATATTGGCTGCACTTCAAAAGAACAAGAAACTTTCGTCCACCAAAAACTGCATAAAATGTCTTTAATTGATACAAATGGATTGCCTTATCAAACGATTTTTGTGAAAAATATTTATTACATGATTACCACAAATATCGACGTCTCAGACGGATTAGCGAATGGTGCCGTGGGAAAGTTAGTTCATGTAGAGACAGATGACGATGGAGTGGTTAAAATAGCATGGCTCGAGTTTCCAGATTTACCTCAAATAGGTGAAAAACTAAGACGCAAAGCAGCAGGTCGCGCAGCAGAAAATAACATCAGTAGAATGGCTGTGCCAATTGTACAAAGATCTTCCAATATCCACTCAACAACAATAAAACTGTATTTACTAAACGTACCCACATTCCACTGGTCTGTGCTTGTGCTACCACTGGTCTGTGCTGTGCTTGTGACGAGTATTGAAGGATTACATATAACAACGCAGAACAATGAAAATATATTTTACCATGGTCGAAGAACATCGTCATCAACAATAGATTTACAAACGGAATTCAAACGGCTTTCACTAAATAAATTAGAAACTTTAAATGAAAATTTAGTTAATTTTATCAATAGCAGAAAAGGTTTATCTGTATTTACTTTCAATTGCCAAAGTCTTAGAGCTCATACTAACGACTTAAATGATTTAATTGTAAAAAATTCAAATGTCTTAGTTTTATCTGAAACTTGGCTAACCGATGAAGATGAAAATTCCGTTCCTAATTTCAGCTGCATTGTAAAATATAAACGGCCTAATACTAGAGCAGGAGGTGTTGGAATATTTCATAATTCTAACGATCTCATCAACATTCTAACTCCATCTATAGATTTTTCTATTACACAATCCAATGTCCAAAGTTCAATAGCATCAACAGTTGGTGACTTGTGTATGGCTCAATGTCAAATGGAAAATGGAAAAACCTTATTATTGTAGCATTGTATATTTCTCCTAATCAAAAGCTAAATGATATTATTGGTTTTCATCATCTTTCATTATTATCGTATACGATAGGAGGTGCCGCTTTACTCCGTAACGATAAAATACCTATGATTTTAAGTGGGGATTTTAATGTCAATTTTGCATTAGACAAATCTACGAAGCTGGTGGAATTTTTAAAAGATAATTTAAATTTATCCATGCAAAACAATCCACAAATTTCAACAACAAAATCAAATACAACAATTGATGCAGTTTTCACAAGGTTCTTGGATCATGTTGAATGTAAAACATATATTTCTTATTTTAGTTATCATAAACCTTTGATTACAAAAGTGTATAATAATAATTATGTTAGCGAGTTACACTAAAGACTACTTGTGAAACGAATCATGTACTTGCCTTTCCGGGTATTGCGTCATTTGTTTTAGACCGGTTTGATCATAAAACCTGATAACCGGATCAAATCTTTAATCGAATTTCCACAGCTGTGAAGAAGCTACCGTAAATAATTTATTATTCAGTTTCCAGTAGTTGGTGCGTTTTAAACAAACCGGATCGTTGAATATCATTAGATGAGGCGTATATAAGGCTCACATACGATTCAGTAACAACACAAAAAAAAAGAGAAGGAGGAGCTTTTCTCGACTACCATTGATTAGATAGATAATGAAGCTGAGGACAATCTGAAGAAAGGTAATGTTGATTTATAGTTTAAGTTTAAGACGCAGTAAAGAAAATAGAATAAGGGGCTAACAGTCTTTGCCTATGCCTAACTTGAGGTAATTCCATCACAGTGTATAGACACTGTTGTTTGTATATATGAGACTTGTTTTTTTAATGAATTTAGAGAACGCTATTGATTGATATGGATATTTTATTGTTGAAGATTGTTAAACTAACTTTTAATATTTTAAACAAATAAATTTGAATTGTTATTGTTGAAAAAGTCTTGTCGTCTATGCTTTCATCAATAGTTTTAACGTATACCTATTGTAACAAACAACGTTTCTTCTGCGATTTTACTCTGCAATTTAATTATTAGGTTTTTTGTTGACGTGCTCGTTTCACGTGCACGCTGACAATAAAAGAGGTTATGGGCCAGATGTTACTGAAGGTATATGACCATAAAAGCTAAATAGGCAATGATCAGATGTTATTGACGGTATACGCTCATAACAACTGAAAGGATTATTAGAAACAATGTTATTACAATATTTCGCTCATGAAAATATGTTTTTACGTTTTGATACTATATCAGTGGCCCTGAAGATGGGGGGGCGTTGAATGGAATTGAAGTAAGTTTAATGTTGATGCATATTAACATAGACGACAAGTGAAGTTTATTTTGTATTTTGAAAGAATTTGAAGTTTTGAAAAGTGAATTTCGGGGATACAATTAAAATGCAGACCCAAATAGAGAAGCTGAACGCAACAAATTACGGGAATTGGGCTGAAGATATGAGGTACATTCTTATGGAGCGTGGATGTTGGGGCATAGTAGCAGGTACAGAGCTAGTACCAAAACTTAAAATTAAGAATGAAAAAACGGAAGTTGAAAGCACAGCGAGTAAAGATACCGCTACTACAAAGAGTGTAACTACTCAGGTAGAGTATCCGGGTCCTGAAGTTACATATCGTGACGTTAGGGATTATAATCTCCGTGCAGGAACCGCAATTTCATTGATTTATTTAAATATTTCCCCTGAATTTCGGAAAATAGTGGAGGGAATAGAGAATGCCCGAGAAGCATGGCTCAAATTAAAATTATTTTTTGAACCCGACAATAGGTCGAGGCATATGCAACTGATTAATGAACTATTTTCTAGCAGAATTCAACCACATGAAAAAATTAGCCTGTTTGCAGCACGTTTAACGAGAATTGTTGAAAAATTACGAGGTATAAACCAACCAATTAATGAAATTTACGTTAGTTTTCAGTTATTACGCTACTTACCAGAAACTTATGATAGCATTTCACAATCCATATTACGATGGCCAGAAGAAAAATTTAAATTTAAGGACATACTCGTAGAACTGGTAGCTGAGGAAGATAGACTGACGGTACGAGAACAAGACCGTAACAAAATGCATGAAGTCAAAGCTTATTCTGCAGTCACACTCAAGAAAAATATGACATGTTTTAGGTGTAATCAGGTGGGACATATTAAAAGAAATTGTTTCAATGGAAATCCCGTTAACGAGTACCAACAGAGACAGCGTGTTCCACCAAGAAATACATCACCTTATCGGAAGAGTACGGCAGTTAGAAGTCATTCCCCTGCACGTGGAATAAGTCCTGTGCGTTATAAATCAAAACCAAATTCAGCAAATAAGAAGGTGAGATTTCCTTCGATTAATCTTGTGCAAACTTATGTGAGTAATTTTGAAGAATCTTCGAATTTATGGACTTTCGACACTGCTGCTAGTCATCACTTTTGTAAAGTGAAGGAGTGGTTCCAGGATTTTGAGGAAATAAAGGACGATAAATTATCCGTAGCTATCGAAGGAGTGACATTCCCGATTACAGGTAGAGGGACAATTCAGCTACAGTTTGGCTCCAGAACATTCCATTTGTACAGTGTCATGTATTCACCTAATCTTAAGTTGAATTTAATTTCAGGTTCTGTTTTAGACAGACAAGGTCTCAGGTTCGAAGGCGGTCAAGGTATGGTAAGAATTAAAAACCGGTATGATAAAACTGTTTTTTTTGCCAAATTAAAGAATGGTTTATATCAGGTTTGTCCTAAAAATCCCCGAGTTGCCAGAATAAGAGAGGATTGCAGTGCTTGTGTGGCCAGGAAAGTTGACGATGAACTGGTACATCGAAGGTTAGCACATATAAGTCCATATGTAGTCCGGGATACAATTAGGAAACATGCCATAAAGGGGTTGGAAAAATTTGAAGATCATAATTTTGACTGTGAAACCTGTACACTTAACAAGTTCAGACGGGTTAGTTTTAAATCTGTAAATTTTAGACGCTCTAAATATCCCAATGATTTGATCTATATGGATACTTGGGGTCCTTGCAGTACTATTGGTCGCAACGGTGAAAAATATTTTTTATCGATTATAGACGACCATTCACGTAAGTGCTCTGTTTACCCTATGTGTGAAAAATCTGAGGTTTTCCGGATTTTTAGAAATCATGTCGCTCGTGCAGAGAGGTTCCTAGGGCGGAAAATAAAAAGTATCCGTACCGATAACGGGACTGAGTTTGTAAACAATAATTTTACACAATTTTGCAATGATCATGGGGTAAAACATGAACTCACAAACACATATACACCAGAGCAGAACGGTACTGCAGAAAGGTTCAACCAGACAGTATCAAATGGGGCGAAGTGCTTGTTAGCAGACAGTGGGTTAGAGACAAAATTTTGGCCTGATGCAGTTTTAAGTTTCACCTATGTCTGGAACAGGGTTGTACATAAAGGTCTAAGTAAGACACCATTTGAGCTTTTTGGAGGGTATAAGCCATCGGTAAACCACTTGAAGCCGTTTGGGTCCATCGCGTATGTTGGTGTACCACGACAACACAGAGCGAAGTTAGACGCCAAGGCGAAGAAAGGGGTGATGATTGGATATGCCTTTAACACCAAGGGTTATCGGATATGGTTCCCAGACACCAATAATGTGGTGGAGACCATAAATGTCAGATTCTGTGAGGATTCACAAGGGATGGAAGGCGACAGTGGAGCAATGATGGGTCCCAGTGATAATCCTAACACCGAATCATACTCCAAACATGAGGGAGATGAAGACGTTTCTATTATCAATTTAGGTCAGAATCTACCCCGTGAGAGTGACGAAGATTTGGTGGAAAAAGATAGTCCTGAAGAAACCCAAATTGATACGAGTCCCTTGCCAGCCCAAGATCTTAGAAGTAGCGATTGGAAAAGAAATCCATTTGGTCGATTGGAAAGAATCCATTCCGATTCCTCAGATAAAAATGGATATAAAGGGAAAATATCAGATAAACCAGCTACCGCATCCACAAGTTATGCTAGTTCTTGACTAGACGATATACAGATGCCTAATACTTACAACCAAGCATTGAAATCACCACAGCATAAACAGTGGGTAGAGGCCATGGAAGAAGAGATGAAAGTCATGACAGAAAGACAGGTATGGCACCTAGTTGAGTTACCATCAGATACAGATATCATAGGATGTCGGTGGGTTTTTGCGTTGAAAAGAGACGAAAAGGGCGAGGTGGCCAGGTATAAGGCCAGACTGGTGGCACAGGGTTTTAAACAAATTAAAGGAGTTTCTTACGAAGAGACTTTTAGCCCAGTCATTAATTTCAGTCTAATTCGTTTTTTCTTCTCACTTTTAGTAGTTTTACAGGGTTGGACCCACAGACAGTGTGATGTCAAAGGAGCTTATCTGTATGCACCATTAAAAGATGATATTTACATGTCTCAGCCTCCCGGTTTTGTTGTAGAAGGTAAGGAAGATTTTGTATGCAAATTGGATAAAGCTATCTATGGATTGCATCAAAGTGGTAGAGAATGGTTCTTCGAGATTCATAAAGTATTGATAGAACTAGGTTTTAGCAAACTAAATTGGTGTAACTGTGCATATGATTTTAATTGTGTGTTGATTTTACTTTTATATGTTGATGACATGGTTTTGTTCGGTAAGGACGAGGAGATAATAGACAAAGCCATAGGATTGTTGAAGACACATTTTGATTTAAAAATTTTGGGAAAAACTAGAAAGCTGTTGGGAGTTGAGTTTGAAGAAAAGGGGGGAGAAGTTTTGTTGAGTCAGTCAATTTATATTGACGATATTCGTAAAAGGTTTACAAAATTCTTCGTACCGGTTTCCTCACTTCCAATCAGCAAGGGTACAGTATTCTCAAAGAAACAGTGTCCACAATCAGATGTTGAAATGGAAGAAATGAAACAATATCCCTATAGAAATTTACTAGGCTGTCTATCGTTCCTCGCTAGTAGAACCAGGCCCGACATAAGTTATGCCGTTAACATTTTTAGCCAATACCAAAGTAATCCTGGTAGAATTCACTGGGATGGTTTGATAAAACTTTTGGGCTATGTTATACACACACACAATTTTAAACTTAAACTTGCGTGCAATGAACCTAGTATAACGGTTTACACCGATGCAGATTTCGCAGCCAATAAGGATGACAGGACTTCTATGGGGGGACAGATAGTGTTTCTTGGAAAAGCTCCAGTCATGTGGAGGACTTTCAAGGAGAAGTGCGTGTCGTTGTCAACTATGGAAAGTGAATTCTACGCTATGACAGAGGCCACAAAGGAACTTATGTGGTTTGATAGAATTCTAGAAGAATGTTATGCCAGAAAGTTAGTTCTTGGAGGAAAGCTTAGGTCAATTCTATATGTTGATAACATGGCGTGTATAGATTTTGTTAAATCCCCAGTAGAGAACCATAGAAGTAAGCATATTGATGTCAAATTATTTTTTATTCGTGACCTAGTTTATCAGAACATATTTGACATAAATTATATAAAGTAAAGAAAATCTAGCAGATCCTTTTACCAAACCCCTGACCAAATTCGAACTGAGGCACCTATGTGATGAGATTTTTGCATGAACTTTTCTTGAATTTTTGCACGAATTTATTTTGAAGTGGTGTGTGCACTTAGTGTTTGAAATTGTGAATTTTTGCAATGTTTTTGTTTACTTGTTTTGGGTGGATGTTTTTTTCCCCACCTAAACGTCTGAAGGTGTCTAAGGTGACATTTTTTCAGCATATCATCTGGATCCGAACAGCCTAACGTACCGTCTCGGGTTAGGTGCAAATGTAATTGTCAGAGTGGTTCAGGTGGTGTATTTGTAAATTTGTCGAGGCACCGGAGGGCTTTGGGTCGCGGGTATGTTTTTTTTATTTTGGTGAATCCCTGTTTTGTTGAGGGGACTGCCACGTTAATTATTCCATCCACCTAATCAAGGAAAGTTTGTCTAATGAAAAATTTGTTTAAAGCTCAGTTTTTGTATGTGAGTTGTTTTTCTGATATTTATGCAGTGCGATATTATGGGATGTATTCTGTGTTTTTAGATATTTAAATATTTTACGATAACTTCTCAATGGAAAACCAATTTGTTTTATGTGTTTGAATGAATTTGTATGAGTGGGCGCCCACGTACATATGTATTGATATTTGAATATGATTGAATGTAGTCGTGTCCTAGTCATTGTATGTTTTAACTCTCTATTGTGGTTTGTTAGTTGTTATATTGGTTTTCAGCCAACAATAGTGTACAGAATCAGAAATAACTTTTGTTTAGAACTTGCAGATTTGAACCTTCTCAGCAATTTGTTTTGTACCTGTGTATTCCTAAGTTAAGACTGTATTGTTGTTATATGTTGCTATCGCATTTTGTTAACAAGACTAATGTTGGTTTGAATTAATTGTTTTATATGTATTCTAGTTCTGACAGAAAAAAAATCGAAATGTAAACTGTGATGGTTTTGAATTCTCATATTACTAGTTTATGTCGAAAATACAAGTGGGGGGGCATTTGTTAGCGAGTTACACTAAAGACTACTTGTGAAACGAATCATGTACTTGCCTTTCCGGGTATTGCGTCATTTGTTTTAGACCGGTTTGATCATAAAACCTGATAACCGGATCAAATCTTTAATCGAATTTCCACAGCTGTGAAGAAGCTACCGTAAATAATTTATTATTCAGTTTCCAGTAGTTGGTGCGTTTTAAACAAACCGGATCGTTGAATATCATTAGATGAGGCGTATATAAGGCTCACATACGATTCAGTAACAACACAAAAAAAAAGAGAAGGAGGAGCTTTTCTCGACTACCATTGATTAGATAGATAATGAAGCTGAGGACAATCTGAAGAAAGGTAATGTTGATTTATAGTTTAAGTTTAAGACGCAGTAAAGAAAATAGAATAAGGGGCTAACAGTCTTTGCCTATGCCTAACTTGAGGTAATTCCATCACAGTGTATAGACACTGTTGTTTGTATATATGAGACTTGTTTTTTTAATGAATTTAGAGAACGCTATTGATTGATATGGATATTTTATTGTTGAAGATTGTTAAACTAACTTTTAATATTTTAAACAAATAAATTTGAATTGTTATTGTTGAAAAAGTCTTGTCGTCTATGCTTTCATCAATAGTTTTAACGTATACCTATTGTAACAAACAACGTTTCTTCTGCGATTTTACTCTGCAATTTAATTATTAGGTTTTTTGTTGACGTGCTCGTTTCACGTGCACGCTGACAAATTATCTTTAAATAAACGAAGTTGAATAATAATAATAATAATAATAATACTTATAATCATACTGTTTTTTTAAATAGCTCTATAATAAAATTGTTTTTATTTAAAACAAAAGATTTTTTTCTTTTGCTCATACCTCATCTATCCTATTTATTTTAAACACAAAAAAGCAATTATATATAACATGAAGAAGTTTCACTTCTTATGCGTGTACACTGATACACACACCTTTTATTTTATCTGTCTTTTCTGAATGAAAATTATTTTTTTTTCCTTGAAGTTACATGTTGCAGGTTTACGAGCGCTTCCGCTAATCCTTTACGGACAGCCAATGTAACAGATATAAGTACCAAACAGTACGAATTTATTCATCAACCTTCCGATTTTTAATATCCCTCTTAAGTTTGGCGTCCTTTATCTCTAAATTCAGTGCCTTCTAGTTTTTGTCCGCCCAACTTCATGGATTCGACATAAAAAGAGATTTGATCGATCTATTCTGCCAGACTGCAGGAATTCTGCCCGTAACTTAACCAACGAGGTGAGGAAGTAAAGTTTTTTCTACGGTCGGAAAAGGGGGTGCGGCATCTGTCTGTCTTTTTGCTCCCCTCCAGGAAAAGATGCAGTAGACAGTAGTAGAGAGAGACCTTGTCAATGAAAAGGGAGGGGATTGCTCTGTCCATCTACTCTGTCATCTGGTTTGTATAGCCCGGGAGTGAATAAATTAAATGTGAATATATTATGTTGCTACAAATATAATTTTCGTCCTCAATGAGACGAAAACTCATTCCTTTCCCCCTCCCCCTCCCGATTATTCATATTAGACTCATTGGTATGTAGGGAAAAGAGGATTCCACACCCAGAAAAGTGAAAGAGAGGGACGAGAAAATTAGTTGTTGAAATGGTAATACAGTGTATTTCTGAGCTGTGAAGTTTAACTGCATGAATACATGTGATTGCTCGGTGTATGCATATTGTTCCTTTTTTCCTGAATTCGTTAGGATTCAATAAAATCTCTTCAGAAACTGCACACAAAATAAAATTTATTATTCTGTTATTTCTTCAGGCGCATACACAAATTCAAACAGAAAACACGTAACAACTGTCTTCTATACAGCAGAAAACTCTAAAAACACAAGTCAGGATAACGGAGTCTTCTATACAATACAAGCCTAACGCACTTTCAACACATTCAACGCATTTCAACACATTCAATTCTCAGTAGAAAACAACTGAGTTCCAATGCCATTGTCAAGTATATTTATAGACTTCCAAAGCGCCCCCTATCGGTCAGTGAGCTACATATCTAAAGAAGCTTCCAGAAAGGTCTAGACGACCATTTGGGGACAATTTGCGCCATATCGCCAAATTTGGTTATCAAAATAAGTCTCCATAACCAATTTGGCGATAACTCTCATATTTGGATAGATTACCATAGACTCGCAAAATTCGTAACAATATATTTCTTGGCAAGATATCCTGTCTAATAAAGAGTCCTTATGTCCAGCTAGCTATGTTTTATTACCATTAGGGTATTTGCTACAGTATGTTTAACGTTCTGCAGTACTTATCCAATATTTCTTTTAATCTTACAAACGACTAAAGGGACTAAATTTTTCAATCAGAAGAGTAAATTAACACCAGAGTAATTTTGAATGGGAAGATCACCATCCAAAGATAATCTAGATGTAACATCCAGGTCTGGAGTGACGACAGCACAGGAGAAACCACTTTGTGTTTCGTTGTGATGACTCGGGGCTAATACCTTAAAGCCTGATTATCTTTGTTATATAAAAAATATGTACAAATATAATCGGACTAGAGTTTAAATTATTGTCACAGAAACAACGAATACGTAATAATGAGATATTTTGAAGTTTATCAGGATTTAACTATACCCAAAATTTAAGTATGGCATTTTCATATTGTGAATGCATGAGAACGTGTAATATAAAAAAAAAATTAGGATAAGGGGCTGTGTCAAACCGCCATTTTTAAGCTTACAAAGTATTCAGTAGCATACATATGTCTAAAACTTCATCTAAAGGCTTTTTTATAACATAATATAGTATGCCATTTGGAATGGCATTGCGTGTTTCAAAACGCGAAACAGCCAAAGAGCTGAGATTGATGCGAGTCATACGCACTAAAGGGCTAGAAAATCACAGAGCATTGATTTATCATATGATTTCCTCCTTCCAGAATGTCAACCAGGGTGGTACGGGGCAAACTGCAAACAGCCTTGCCACTGTGAAAACGGTCCTGGATCTTGCAACATATTCAACGGTACTTGTAAAGGTGGCTGCTCTACTGGTTGGACAGGTCAATCATGCCAAATTGAAGGTAATAACAACTCATTGGTCGTAAAGTAATTGAAAACAATGTGCTTAAAAACTGCTGCACATTTACATAAAGAAAAATACAACCCTCAAATAGCAAGCGTTTCCTATAATGGTCACCATTTCACGTTTCATGCTATAAAATGGCCACAAATTTTAACTCTATATTAACTTTACAGGGTGCGACAGAATGGAAATCTAAATTTCAAAGGGTAGTAAAAACCAACAGTTTACAAAATAATTCTTTAAATATTTGAAATGTACTTATAATCTAGTTTTTTTGCTACACTTGGTTTTGAAAATAAAAACACCCAGGTAGTGCCTGTTATTGGCAATACATTGTCGAAGCCGTGCTCTAAAGTTTTCCTCAATCAATTATTGAGTTCCTCAATCAATTATTGAGTTATCCTCAATCAATTATTGAGAAACTTGAGTTCCTAAAGTTTTCCTTCAAGCAATTATTATGATTAGATATCAGATGCTCTGTCGGACATCTGATATCTAATCATAATAATTGCTTATATTTTCGAAATGTTCTTAAAACCCATATTTTTCTACGCTTCTTTTGAAAATAAAATCACCCAGACAGTGACCGTTATTGACAAGGCACTGCCGAAACCGTGGTCTAAAGTTTTGCATCTCTCTGACAGTCATCTCTGGGGGAATGGCGGCAACTTCCTCGCGAATAACAGACTTACCGACCCGTTGCACGATATCGGATGTTCCAATGTTCTAAGGACTTCCACTTTGTTTCCTTGGTAATGAATACCCACTTGCTCTCACGTTTGAAACTCATCATAGGATTGTTTTTCGACCAGGAACGCCATCAGTTGAATAGCGCTTCCAAAATACCCTCTGTGTCGCGTTTAAGGAATCGTTGCTTTTAGAGAACGCCTCGATAACTAAACCGTGATGTTCACCGGACCAACTCATGGTGTCTATTGACAACTAGAAAATCCGCCCGAACTGTCGCCTCCTTCCACGACGCCCTATCCCCTCTATTTCCTTACCAGTGACCTTCAGAAATGTGGGAGTCCATTCTGTCGCTCTCTGTGTGCTCCTTGGCGCAGGTGTTTAGTTCAGGGCGTAGTTCTGGGTAGGTTTAGAATATGCTTTACTTTTGAAGTTGTTCCTGTAGAAAAATCCGCGAGATTTGTAATAAATTCTGCCTAAACATTTGAATGGTTCCATGTGATATAGCGCATGGTAGTATAAACTCTCGAAAGGTGTGTTTAATGGTGTGTTTTATTTATTTTAAAAAATAGAGTGATACAAATAGTAGTTTTCTTGGTGAATTCTCAATAAGCTAAAATCTATTGATGCAGAAACTGTTTAATCCCCGCGTGAGACATGATGTAAGTTAAAACTTAAGTTTTCCGTGGTACCGTCAAAACAATTTATCACCACAGGACAAATATAACCTTATCTACAATTAATGACTTAAGAAATTTAGCGATGTACCCCGAACAGTCGGAAACTCGAACAGTTGCGAAAAAAAAGGTGTTTCGGTGTGTTTTTAATTATTCATAACGTAAAGAAGTATTCATAAAGAATTTTGTTCATCCCTCTTTGATTCAAGAAATTTCTCGTTTATAACTACTAAATTGTATTATTAATTGATAAGAGAGTTTTCACGTGATATTTTATGCTCAAGTTTCGCACTTTTCTATACTTTCCATAGTTACTAATAACAAGGATGACAGATGAAACATATGAAATTTTCATCTAATTCATCCACAGGAACGATTGCATCTATTTGTGTCTCAATCTGTCGGGCATGAGAGTCATTAATTCAATTCAATATCCATTTTAATTGGGTCGTAATAATATTTCTTTATTTTTCCAAAAATAATAGTCTCCTGGTACCCTTGGCTGATCTCACGGTACCGTAAAGTTCCATGGCATACCTGTTGGGAATCATCGGCTTAGACAGTGCAGCTAAGTAAGGCAATATCTGGCAATATAATAATCTTAGAAATACACGGCTTTGAATATTTAAGTCTAACAGCACTGTAGTATGCTTCTAACCAGGAAAATACAAATATTCTGATTTGGATATTTCTGTGCTTCGAGCCCCTGAAAATATAGATAGACATAGGTAATAAACTACGCTTACTAGTTTATGATACTGATGTTATTACCTTATAGAAAGCTCGAAATAATCATGTTTAAAGTATTTGTTAAAACCTAAAGTAGTACATTGACACTGGTACATGTAGCAACAGCTCTGAATTGCTGACGCAAACATTCTGGAGATTTTAATGCACGGAAATTAGCTCGTAATATTACAAGTCAACTGGCACGTTTACCTTTGCCATTGAGAGATTTAAAGCAGGTTACAGGTAAAAAAATGAAAGGGAAAAAATCGAAGACCAAATAAAAAATCTGATCACTACAAAATTCTGCTGGAAAATTCCTCCTGCCAAGTATGCAATTCTTTAAATTTGTGTGGCCAGGGAATGAATAGCGGTGACTTCAGGGCATCAAAACTGCGCATTGTGATGGTAGAGAAGCGGACGATCCTCGCTATCAAGAACAAAATATGTAGTTGAATTTCGATCGTGCTCATCTTCACTGGCAATAGCGCCCTTTACACGTCTATTACACGCGGGATTGTCTTTCCCGCGTGATAGAGTGCACGTGTAAAGGTGTCGGAGAGGAAGGGAAAGGTGCTTTGGAGCGTACAGGATTACGGGCGGGAAAACTTGCAGACGCAACCACGCGTGCTTACGTTTTCTCCTCATGTCGCAAGTTTTTCCAACGCTCGTTCTTTCGCGCGCGAATGCTCGCGTCTGGAACATACATGTATTAGAACATACAAGTTTACAAGCTAAACAAAACAGAGAAACTTATAAAAAAATATTTCAATACCAACGGAAAGGTTGAGTGGCAAGATCGTATGGTTGCGATGGGGAGAGCTTAGATTAAGAATTAGTGTATTTAGTTACTATGCTATTAGCTTTCACATGTAACTGTAATATGCAGTTGTAAATAAATGCAAAATAATCCAACTTACGACTTTTTGTCGGTGCCCAGTTTCACCACCCCCATCACGCCTTGTTCATTTGCCAAAATAGCAGTTTGGTCAGTTTCGTCAACGTTTAAGCTTCCATCCTCTGGTTCACCATCATTAGTAAGACTACCAGTAGGTAGTTCCTGGTCTTTTGTAAGCTGCAAATTATTGTAGTACCACAGGGAAGATGTGTTGACGTGATCTGCTCCTCTTCCACCACGCTGACTGTCACTGACTTTCATCTGTTCCTTCCGGAAAGAGCCTTTTAGACTTTGAATTTTTTTTTTACTACGAAGTCTCGATTGGCTTCAGAAATGGTTCTACTTCTTAAAAGTCCATTTCTATAGCACAAAATTACTAAAATACTAACGAATTAACTGATCGCTCCAGTAAAACTCTGTGTTTTTTACACGTGCCAGTTTCACGTGGTCAATCGCGCGTGAATCCCTTTTCCTTTAAAATGACACGAGTATTCGCGCGCGAAAGAACGAGCGTCCGAAAAACTCGCAACATGAGGATAAAACGCAAGCACGCGTGACTGCGTCTGCAAGTTTTCCCGCTCGCAAACACTCGCGAAAGAGCGTACGTGTAAAGGGCCCTAATGTCTCGGCGATGAGCCGAACGATGGCCGAATTGCTAGGGCGCTGGCATTCGGTTTGTCGGTTCGAGTCTTATTTTTAGCATGGACTATTTGTTTTTCGTTTGTTTTTTTTCACAATTGGCTCTTGATCAACAAAAGGTTAAGAACGTCTGCTGCAGACGGTGCCGTCAGCGCACGGATCTCGCTTTTACTGTAGAACACCACACGTGGCGACAACAGGGATTTACGGTCTGGAGCGCCATCTCTTGTGATAGCCGGACCCCATTAACCCTTTCAGGAGCAAGAACCTTGACCGTTTGCATGGTGCAAATCTTTTTCTCGATTTTTTTAACCTAAAAAATCTTAAAAATTTTTCCCATTAAAGGTTGTAATATGATTTTACTCCTTTAAACTGATAACAGATGGCAGCACAAACCATTTTTATCATCATTTAACTGGAATACATTGAATGCAAGTGAAAGAAGGTCGAGATTTAAGCGTTTGCACTGTGCAAACACCGCCCCGCAAAGGGTTAATAGTCCTCCGTCATACCCTCACACCACAGCGGAACATCAACGACATTCTATTCTCGCTGTCTTGCCGTTCCTTTCGCAGCATCCCAGCCTTACTTTCTAGCAAGAAAATGTCCTGTTATACACAGCACGTCTCTCTCGTGACTACCTTTGTGCTCACAACACCCTTACTATGCCGATCCTAAATGTGATCGAACACATTTGGGATGTGATGGGACGTCGCCGACATTCGTCCCATGAGGAGGACGAATTAACCCACCAGTTAAACACTATTTGGCTGAAATCCCGCAAGCCACCATCCATGAACGTCATGAATCCATGGCAAGCAACAGCTTTTATCCGGAGGACGGATACCCCAACTAAGTATTGACTTGCTCCCTTTGTGCCGATCTTTCTGTACTAATAAACTGTCCGACTGTTCTGAAACTGCAATTTTTTTTTCTTTCCATGTACGATAAACGAACCAAATTTTATACCTATTGGATTATTCCTTTTAGGTACTTTCTTTTTTCAAAGAGTATATTTATCCCAAATGAGAAAAGAGAGAAATTTTGCCATGGATTTCTCTCGTCTTTTAGACGGCAATTGAGCACCCTATCAAAAGCAATAAATATGTAAATAATGGCACTAAATGGTTTGTAAGGGAAGAAAAGAATTTTGTCTCTTCAGCAATCAATTTTAGGTATATACTGGTCACATGAAAATAGGGTTTGACTAAGGTGAGTTCGAATTATTATATAGAAAGGAATTTAACCATGCGTAACACTTTAAAAAATTGCAACAGACAAAGAACTCACACTGTTTTAAAGATCTGAAATCTGGAAAAGTTGCAATTTTTATATCAGTTTGGTTAAGTATATTTTAATCGGAAACAATATAGAGCAGGCATGCAAATTATACGGCCCCCAAACACTCACTCTGTGGCCCGCGAAGCCTTTCGTAAAGACGCATAATGTTATAAATCTAATAAATTTTGGATTTATAATATTACGAAAGGAATAATTAAACAATGGATAATAATTTTTCTTTAGTTTTTAAAACAATTAGTAATTTATTTTAGATAAAATATTTTTCGCTTTCCCATGTAGCCTATCTTCTTGCGGCCCGCAGCAGATTTCAATAAAGTAATATGAACATGATCGTATTTAGAGTTGTTCAGTCCTGGTAGAGATTGTTCTTTCTGAAGTTTAAGTGAATATCAATGTTTGCAGTATAATCAAGAAAGGTTTTGAAATAAGAGTTTGAAACAGATTGACTCTTTACATTTCCTTAGTGTAAAGTCGTTGTTCGTGTACTAGTGTAAACTATTTGTCGTTGTTCCAACATAAATTTCATTGGTGTGTTTTAAATTTATATTTGGGCTCGAGGTAGCTGAGTGGTAGCGGGTCAGCTTTCGGTGCTGAGGATGCTCGGATCGAAGCCCGAGAAGCGGCATTAAATATCTCCGTCGCTAGGCCGTATATGGGCACGTTAAATCTGTAGACTGGAAAGTCCCTGTATGTGGTGAGAGGGGGGGGGGAGAGGGTATGATCCCCCAGAGGTCGGTCAAAATTGAGGTGGCACCTGGCTCAATCGGACTCCTTGTGTTGCCATTATCGATTGGAGCCGCACCCCTCAGCCGGCTGCCTATATGGATCTGGTCAGGTATAACCCCTGGCCATGGGGCATTACAAACAACACCAACCAATTTATACGTTTTTTCTTTGTCCTTTGACAACAATACATGAATGGTATTTCGCTGTACTAAAATGTTAAACTAACGCAACAATTTTTAAAAAACATTTTTAGCATTGATATAGTTGTAAATAGTAGACAAATTTCCCTCATACTTTATCGTGAGACATTCGCTTTTTGTTATTCACCGCGATTTACTGACTACTTTATTATGGGAGCACCCTACAGATGAGCCAGCATGGCTCCCTGTGTTGGGGATGACATGGAAACGAGCAAGCCTTAATCGGGATTTGAACCAAAGCCCAGAATGCTAACCCCAGGTCAGAACTATAAAGACTACACCCTGTGGGTGACCTTTCGAAATGTAAGAATGTTTATATATTCAGTATATCTATTAATTTTAGTTCTATATTAGGTATATTGCTAAAATGTGTCTGAGTACAATATTTTAAAGAGTGGAGGATGAAATTTCCACTCACATAAAAATTGAAATTTAATCCACTTTCAAAATTTGGTTTAGTACAATGTGCCGGCGAACCGCCTTCTCTTCGGAATGGAAAACCATTAGAATTCGAGCGCAAGATTGGCTCTACCGTCCAGTACAAGTGCGATCGGAATTACGTCATGACTGGTAATTCGACAGTCCGGTGCGATAATGGAAATTGGGAAGGTTATCCACCCACTTGCAGTAAGTATGATTAGAATGCTATAATTACCCAGCTGATGTCTCCTTCGAAAGAGATATTTGTTCTTCTGCAATAAATGGTGGAAGAGATATTTTGTGCTAGGAGGTTTTTTTTTATTCTTTGAAGGTGTCATCATCCTACGTTGAAATGGCTGCTTTGGTGCAAAATTTTCGAAAGTTATATTAAAAGCCCGGTAGTAGAATCTTTAAATGCATTTTTTAGAAAACTTATTTTTTCAGTTACGAGAAATATAATCATTTAAAATGTATTCAACGCATTTCGATGAAATTTTGCAATAGTGTTTTGAGCATTACTCACTATGTTTTGAACTAATAGCTAAGGTATACGTGTTAATTCAATCATTCTACATGTATCTGTACTTAAAAAAAGATTAATTTTTATCAAAAACATTCTGTGATTTTCCCTGTTTTTTGTACATTTCAGTGATTTTTGGTAATATAGTAAAACTTTTCAGAAAAGAGGTAAGTGTCTCAGTAGTATATAGTATAAAGGAAATTAAAATATATTTAGTTGAAGGGAGTATAAGGTTTCTGGCATAAGAACTCAATTGTACTTTAAATTTACAAAAAAAATTCCCTCTATCATAAAATGTTACGAAATTTTTACCAAAATTATATTTGTTTTCATCATTTTATATCACATTTGAACTACACATATATGTATTTAATCAGTACTGTATGTTTTTGAAAAAAAAGGTGTTTCGAACGTAGGCACATACCTTAAGCCAAATTCTCATTGTTTTTGGAAACCTCATGAGAGTTCAAAAGATTTCCAGTTCTTTAGAAAACCACTAAATGCTGTTGGGTCAAGTTTTTATAATGTATAAATATCAAATTAAAAAATTATTGAAGTCCGAGAAGTACATCGTATAAATGACATTGTATAATATAGTGTATAATACTTTCGCTTAGTTTTTGAAAAAATAATTTTTTTGTAATCCTACAGTTTATTTTGATGCCACCTTTGTTCTGGAAAGTACGCCCCTTTCTCCAGACTATATCATCTGCTACAGTGACGACAACTCCAATAAGATAGAATTATCTCGTGCGCTTGACACAGGACGAGTAAGACACTTTTACTGATAAGCTCTATGATTAATTAATACACCACTTAAAACCCAATTTATATTCTCCACTAACTATAATAGGTTAATAAGAATTCAAACTAGGTTTGATATCGCACACACAAAAAAATTGATTTTTTCTGGAAAAGTAAGTTAATTTAATTAAATATTTCAATACATTGGTGTAACTAATGATTCATTTATATATATTTTATCCAGTGTCGCAGGCATCTGACTCTTGTAGACGTTCGCCCTATCATAACTTCGAAATCTTATTGGCTACTTTATTATGGGAGCACCACCTAGGTGAGCCAGTGTTGCTCCCCATGAAGAAACAACATGGGAACGTTTTTGCCTTAAGGATAATACTAACCCAATTGGATTCACGCACCTCAATATTAATCTAATATGTACTAACCCTACTGGATTTTCTCACCTCAACGTTAACCTATGGAGAAAATGTGTCTACTATTTACAGCTATATAACTGCTGATAATCCAATAAAAATAGTATTTTCAGCGAGCCTGAACTTTTCTGCACCTTGCAACAGGATTCATTTTATAAATTTCGTCCACCAAAGGAATTGATGAGCGTTTAAACACACTATACCAGATAATAAGAAAACATATATGCGCTTTTTCCACAGTTTCGGACATAACTGCACTTGAGCAGAAATTTTTTAGCATGACACGGCAGTAGAATGCACCGGAAACTTGTTTTCATTAGGGATAAGACAAAGTTTGGCAGGAGCGAACATTACTAGAATTACCTTCATTAACGCAGCTACTATTGAAAGAAATGAGTATGTTAGGAACTAAATACAACTCATAACTATGCAGATGAAGTAAAACTCGGCAGCTTTATTGTCATTAGGAGAGCGAGGTTTCCTTCCAAAAGTCTGAAAATTTCTGCCGCAGGTGGTGAATAGGAGATTTTCTAAGCCATCCCGAAAGGAAATACACTGCTGGCCACCCAAATTGCAACACCAAGAAAGACAAGAGATATCACAACAAAATTTATTTTGTAGATAACATGTTGACCAAGTATCAAATGATTAAATTTATAGACTTCTGTGAAGTGTGGTTCCTGCCAAAATCACTAGCCAGAGTAGTCACCATTGTTGGAGATCACCGCTGCCACACGCCTCGGCATTGATTCAAAGAGACTTTGGATGAGTTCTTGGGGTACAGCAGACCAAGTAGCTTCCACACGTTGCCAAAGTTGATCTGCTGTGGCGGCTGGGGATGGAATCTGGGTCAATCGTAGAGCAACCATGGACCACATGTTTTCTATCGGCGAAAGATCCGGAGAGCGAGGCGGACAGGGAAGCAATTCAATCTGGCGATTGACGAAGAACCGTTGGACAATGCGTGCCACGTGTGGTCGCGCATTATCCTGTTGAAATATGGCTGTGGGCAAGCCCTGAAGCTAAGGAAGGACAACTGGCTCCAACACCTAGGAGATGTAGCGCTGGCTGTTTAAAGTACCGGCAATGCGTACTAGAGGTGTGCGAGAGTGTTATCCAATACCGCCCCATACCATAATACCCGGTGCAGGACCAGTGTGGCGGTGCATAACGCAGCTGTTCAGCATCCTCTCTTCACGGTGTCTCCAGACTCGAATGCGACCATCGTGGTGTTGCAGACAGAAGCGTGACTCGTCAGTAAAGACAATTTCATTCCATTCTGCCGTCCACATCCTTCTGTCATCGCACCATTGGCGGCGGAGACGTCTGTGGTTCTGCGTCAAGGGTAGACAAAGCAATGGACGTCTTGCGGACAGACCACTCTGCTGTAAACGGCGTCGAACGGTACGCGCAGACACTGGATGATGCGTTACAGACTGCATGTGCTGTGCTATGGTTCGTGATGTGACTGAGCGATCCGTCACTGCCATGCGCACAATTTGCCTGTCATCACGTGAAGTGGTGCGCTGAGGTGGATGCGATCGAACACGCCAGTCCGTCGTACCCTCCTGCATCCAACGATCACATATCCGCATTACAGTTGTTTGGTTTCGTCCAACACGACTACCAATTTCCCTGAAAGATAATCCACAATCTCGGTAGACCACTATCCTTCCTCTGTCGAACTCGGATACTTGATCAAAAGATGATCGCTGTTTTCGACGAGGCATAATTGATCGTTTTTTTTTTTGAAAAAACCACAAGAAAAACATAGTTGCCGAACTTGAAATCGTCGAAATCTCCAAGCCTTAAATAGCGCTTTGAAATGGCGCCACAGGCGCGCGTGATGTGCGTCTGCACTGAAATTCTAATCATTTGCATATCTCACCTCCGCTAATGCATGTTGTAAATTTCATGTTATATGCATGTTCCCTTCAGGGTGTTGTATTTACAGTGGCCAGCAGTGTATATATCTCAATCCAGGAACGATTTTTTTAGTATAATAAGCAAGAGATTTTTTATGGGCACTTGCATTAGTGACTGAGTTCAGACTCCCCAATTGCCACTTAATTTTAAAGCGAAACAGAATGCGAATTAAAACTTGTTATCTGTCCTAACAGTATCTTAGAAGCAGGTAATGGGACAGAACATCAAATTGAAAAATCAGAAGAGCATAAGCTTGTGTTACTTGAAATGTGAAAACTTAGATGTTTCTTTTTTTTAGGGTGAGAGTTTACCAGATTCCAGTAAATATAGAGATCTGAACAAGTCCAGGTTCACTTTTACTGACACCCATTACGATGACAAAATTGGCGCCTTCCAGTGCGAAATAAAGAAGGAACACGATAACATGAAGATAGTTACCCTGATACAGAGGTC
The DNA here is from genome assembly GCA_907164885.2 of Dolomedes plantarius. NCBI lineage: Eukaryota > Metazoa > Arthropoda > Arachnida > Araneae > Dolomedidae > Dolomedes > Dolomedes plantarius. The sequence continues at coordinate 54,513,247 of OU015502.1, read as the reverse complement.
AAAATATATTGGTAAGATTATAAGTAATACGAGAACGGAAAAGTTGAACTTAGAAAAAATTTTACGATAATAAGACTCTACCCGTGGTGAAATGTCTGAGGGCTTTGGACAATGGAAAACATTAACGAAAACAACATTCTTTTCTGTCGCACAATCTGAGTTGGAAATGATAATCTCTCTAATTATGCATAAGATTGCTTAATTATCGTGACCAGCTAAAGTCTGGCTCCTCCGACAGTAGATAAAAGCAGTACTCATAGGAGAGAAGTGGATCTTGGCAATGCCTAGTAATCCTGCTCATTTGTGTACATGGCCTAAGAACCTGACAGCAGACTGCCTGTCCTCAACGACTTGCCTTTTGTTTCACACCACTCCCACTCACTTACTTACTAAATACAATTGAGAATAAAGTACAGGCCAGACCGTCTTCGAAGTGTCACCCGTGTATAATGTGGAAGGTTTTCAAGCTAAATATTGTATGATGTTTATGACAAGTTTTACAGAACGAGATCTAAATCGCTTCACATTATGATGAAGATATTCATAAGGCTTTGGTTACAGTGTTTACTGACATATGTATCAGTGGCGTATAGTCCACAAAAATTAAGAACAGAATCTTTAACAGCTCGAATACGGGAGATCTATAGATCTGTCTTTCTTTAGTTTAGAAAAGTTTAGCAAGAATCTACATACTCTCGGTTCTAAATTTTATTTTTAAAAAATACTGACATATTTAACTAAACTGGACGAGAGGCAATTTTAGAACAGCCATTAGAAGCGATCAAGACAAACCATCACGCCGACCTCTTGATAACTAGAGAGCGGCGTAACAAGGGAAAGTCGGTTCATTATGACCGCATCGGATTCGAAGTTCTCGTTCACGTGATTAGTATGCCAAAACACAGCCTCTTTTATTTCTTCCATTTGAAAATTTATCTAACAGCCGCATGTGATTTTGGGTCTAAAATAAAAGTTAGGTGAATGTTCCACACATGTGAACGACAATTACATTGCCCGACAAATATGAAACCGTATTGTGTTGGAACTACCAAGGCAACCGTCGGTTCCCGCGGTCGTTCGCAGAGTTTTCTTGATACTGTAATGTGAAATTGTTTAACGTTTCCCACCTTTCAGGCCTCGTATGAATACGATGATCAGCTTTCGTATTGATACAGGGAAAGTAGACTTCTTTAAAAGTATACAATATAAATGGTAAGGAATATTCCGGTTACGGTTAAATCACATTTATAGTATACGTCAGACAGAGAGCAATATGTAACGCCCAATCGTAATTCATGCCTAAAACACACTATTTTTAATCGATTCCGACGACCTACTCATATAGGGTGGTTGACTATGTACCAGTGTCGCATGTAATAGGTAACAGTAATAGGTGACATAATGCCCAAAACAAAAGGGATACTCATATAAAACAACACTGTAATATTACAAAATTTAATCAGCAGCTGCTATGAGCGTGGAATCTGATTAGTAGACGACTCGACAAATATTCCCCTTTTTAAGAAAAAAATGTATAAAGAAAAACAGAAATAGCTATATTAGTGCATACTTTTAAATTATGACATTCATTCAAGAGTAATGCAACAGTAATTGATTGATTCATTCGTTATGCGAACAAACTGGATTGAATAAACAATTGACGACAAACAACATGTTAGCCTACATAAAATGAACAAGTTAAAAATATATCCCTACAGAACCAACACATCAGTCTTCCATTCATAAACGATTGGTTCAAATTTTCTTGTCAGTTTTATTATGCGCGTAATTGTCTGCATCTCGAATCATGATGACGTAATATGCTCGCTTTTGATTGGTTGATTGAAAGTGTTGAGGTATTCCCTCAAACTTTTCCCGAACCAGACCAAAACAACTGTACTTGAAGCACTACTTTATCTCTGGGTGAATTGCTTCCCACTTTAAGCCAAAAGACCCTTTCTCAAGCATTGTTTGTGCATAACGCAGCGTGAAATATCGTCGTGTTATATGGTCCAAAGTATCCTGTCGACTAGCACCGTGCAGCAGGCAAATACACTGAAGTGCAACTGAATTAGGGATACCTACCTAGTAACGAGTTGGGCCTCCTCTGGCCTTGTTAACGGCTGCCACACGACGAGGCATAGATTCAACAAGTTTCTGGAAACGTTCCACCGGAATGGCTTGCCAAATATTGACTAAAGCTGTCCATAATTCAGTAAGGTTCTTTGGTGCTGTGTGATGGCCTTTCACGCCTTGTTCCAAAACATCCCAAAGATGCTCAATAGGATTTAAGTCTGGGCTTCTAGGGGGCCAATTCATGACAGAGAAGTCAGAGGAATGCTCATCCAACCAGCCAGTAGCCAACCGGGACTTGTGAGAGGTACAGTTGTCTTGCTGGAAAACTCCATTACCGTGCGGATAACAGAACAGCATAAACGGATGGAGGTGATCACCCAGCAACTCTACGTACCGAATTGCATTGAGGGAGGTTGGTACACGCACCAAAGATCCCAAACTGTGCCACGAAAAAACACCCCAGACCATGATTGAGCCACCATGCCCTTGTACAGTTCCAGCCAGGCATGCAGGATCCATGGCTTCATGAGCCTGAAGCCATGTTCTCAGCCTCCCGTCGGCGTTAAGTAGTCGGAATCGAGACTCATCACTCCATGCTACTCGTTTCCAGTCCTCTACACTCCAGTCTCTGTGCTCGCTTGCCCAGGCAAGACGTGAGCCTGATGGCGAGTATAGAGCAATGGTACTCTCGTAGGTCGACGGCTCCCGAAATCCATACGGTGAAGCGAGCGTTGCACAGTCCGTTTACTGACTGTACGACTGGCACCGTCATTAAACTGGGTGGTAATTTGAGCTAATGTTTGGCTTCGCTGGCTACGTACAATACGCCTGAGCTGTCTCTCACCACGCACTGTCAAGGCTAATTGTCCTTTGCAGTTTGCCTGATCGCTAGTTTTTTTCCACCATCCATGTATTCTTGGTATACTCTTGACACTGTCGACCTTGAAAATCCTAGCTGTCTGACGATTTCGGAAATTGAATGGCCCATGCGTCGCGCACTTACGATTTGTCCGCGATCGAAGGCGTCTAAATCAGGCAATTTACCCATACTGGCAATTCCAACAACTAATTCAGAACAACCACAGTACGCGCTATATATGCAGTTACCACAGCGCCCTCACTTGCGCATACATGATGCGCAGCGCTACAGAATTTGCATAGGCTTTGCTATCCCTAATTCAGTGGCACTTCAGTGTAGATATTATCAATTTTGAAAACACACTGACCGGTTCATCCTGCATTCTGACAAAACTTTTTCTGTCCTTTCTAGAACCTCGTAGTAAGGCATAAACAGTGCTCTAAGCAAACATCTTGTGAGAGTGATTGCGCTTATCTGAAGATTGGAAAGGTGATAGATGGTTACAATTTCTCTTCGGCTTGAAATGATGGCTCTGGAACTGGCTTTTCAAAACGAGATCAAGGAAGACAGGCAGGGGGATTATTTCATTTTATCACCCTTCTAGCTCGTAATATCAAACAAATTTGTTAAATCCTTTTAAAACTAATTACAAATTATATGGATCTTCCATACTACAAATTCAGCATAAGATATCGAAGACGGGAAGAAGAAACATGAATATCATAAATGTAACTACCCATTGTCCAGTTAGAGTGTGAAGGGATGGTTTTCATGTCAGAAGGACTGATAACACAAAACATAACGGCATAACTTAAAACCTTTCGTAACACTTCAATTGAAGTTACAATAGCTAATCACATATGCTTCCAGATAATCTGCAAATGATCTATGCTCTGGCAAATTTGACAGTACAGTATTTATACTCGCGTGCGTTCTTTCGCCTGTGTCGAAGGCGTGGTTTCTGAGTGCAATTTGCATCGTACTGTTGCCATAATTGTAATTAATTTTTACTGACTAACAGAACCTAGCCGCTTGTATGTTTTACACTTTGTGACGTCAGTAGTCCATGCGTTATAGAGAATTATCCTTGGTCTCAATTTAAATCGCTGTAATGCGTAATGTTCTCTAACGTAGCAACTAGGGGCCTGTTCACATAAAATCCGTCAGCGTCAGCGTAACTTCTATTAACATATATTTTACCAATTATAAACCTCTAAACAATTAGCAACGAAATTGTTAAGACCTGTGATTGGTTTAAAATGTCAATACGAGTAACGCTGACGGATTTTATGTGAACAGGCTATAAGTTTGCATTTTAATTTTGTTTTCAGCTGAAATGATTTCGGTGGATCCATTCCGAGTTGCGAACATTGGTGACTCCGTGCAACTCAGTGTAGACATCTGGAGGAATGTCAGCCTTCCTATCAAGTGGAAGCACAACGGAGTGGACATGCCATCCTGGGACGGTCAGCTAGAGGTGGAAATTCAAAATGTACAAGCAACTGACGCTGGAATCTATGAATGCTTTTACGAGGGAAGAAGAAATAGAAGTAGACACGCCCTCATGAGACTTGTTGTTAGAAGTAAGTTTTAATTGATAAAATAATTTTTTCCCTGTATGGACGAAGTTTCTAGTAGAGGAAGTCGTCGACAAAAAATTTAGATGATTCTATACTACAGCTGTTTTTAAAATACTCGTTTAACATAAAACACACAAGTAAAAATAATCACCGATTTTGTCGTGTTCTTCACTAATGAAAGTTTACTTTTTAGTCAGTAATGTGTAGGTTGCAGCAATGAACCACGGCCATTACGAGATTGATTGGAGGGGTTTGAGTTGCCGAGACCCCTTTAAAAACCACCTGAGCCTCCCCTCCCCCCCAGATATTTTTAAATGTCTAAAATCAAGGAAATAAACGTACGTAATCATTCGAGGGAGATCTAAATTCAGAATGTACAAGCTACTGACATTCTAAACGAATGTCAGTAGCTTGTACATTCTGAATTTCCACCTCTAGCTGACCGTCCCAGGAGTATACAGGACAAAGTTTTAATGTTTATAGAGATTTACTCTATCGAATTTTTTCTTTGCAATTTTAATGAATTTTATTCAAAATATTCTACATACCAGCAAATCAATGCTCATATTTATATGTGTCATTCTACAAAATTAAATTTTTAAAAACTTGAGAATTTAAATTTTGTACGAAGATAGAAAATTCATCCTTTAATGGTTTATTTCTGGACACGTAAAATGATTGTTATAAATAAATAACAATTCAGAATTTTTTAAGCTTTTGATCACTACACTCAGTACCTGCGGATATTCTGGGCGAATTATTTCAGTGACTGACAGCACTGATACGCTATATTCATACGCCTACATAATGAATACCGTCCGGTAGCATCCGGTAGGTTTCAATACAAAATCTGGGTGGATGAATGAATATTTCCTTGCCTCAAGCGCTACAAAAATTTTGAAGGTCCATCCCATCTTCTTCGATACAGTATTTTAGATTTTCCAATTTAACTTTCGTTTTCCTTTTTGTAGTTAGCATCAGAACTTCCTTCGTCTCGTAAACAAAATATTACCATAATTTATTATGAGAGGCAATTCGATATTTTACACTCATTCTGTTTATACATGTTACCACTGCTTATCCTAATACGTCCAATTATGTATATGAAATTTTAAAGATTAACTGTAAGAAAAAAATTGAGAAATCACATTCACTATAAACTTTGAAATATTTAATAAGGAATATTAAATATTTCATGATAAGGAAAGAGGAAAATTTAGCTGAAATAAACGTGCACATTAAACATCACTTCAAAATTAATGCAGAGCATTATACGACTGTATTTTAAACATGGTCTAGGATGCTACTTTTCTTGCCATGAGCATGGGGAAATATATCCATAATGGCTTCATAACCTGCAGTTGCGCGTAATTTTTCAACTACTGTTTGATAAGAGTTTTAGCTACGGATCTGAAGTATTTTTATACTCCCTTAATCGTAGAAAAGTAGATTTTACCGCTAATGTTTCCGAAGTATAAGGTTAAAAGGGTTTTTTACAGGGCCTTTGCAATAGGTTTTCTTTGGACACTGACAGAAATAGATCAATTATCCATTTGGCCGACAGCAACTACAGCTGGATTTTAAAATGCAACAGGAGTTACAGCAATCCTTCATTCAAAGATTAGTTAAACGATTAGTTACACAGTGCTTTAGACTCTTTGAAAAAAACTGTGAAATCTGACAAACATTAGTTACTACTTCCTGCTTATCAATATAGTTCATTACACTGTCTGGTAAGAAAGCGACATCGTTCGAAATATTTTCAGCTATATTAGTCACTCAAAAAAGACTTTAATTATCGCATGCATTTAATATTTACTGAAACATTTTTTCTTTATCTACTCTCTTATATAGATTGCAAGGAGAATCTTTTCGGCAAGAACTGTGACCAAACGTGCCCTCCTTGTTACAATGGGGGAATTTGTCACGATCTCCTGGGAATATGCGTTTGTCCCGCAGGATTCACTGGGGCCAACTGTGAAATCGGTAAGTTCGGTTTGAAATCCGAATATCTTCAAAGTTGAGTTTTATTGGTCAACTAAAAGACTGTCATAATCCTTTATCTGATTACTTCTGATATCAAAAATCCACCTTTGAAATCTTGCAGGAAAGTGCTCCTCACATCAAAATGAGTTTACTACACATGTGCTCTGAATCGTAACTGTAGATAGTTTTTACCGCGATGGCTACTTACTGGTGGGCGAGTCATCCTAGGAAAAAAGATTACGTCCCATTGCTGATGATCCCTTTACGATCCATACCTTCATTAAATTCATATTTAATTAGTCATGAAAAGAACCTGCCACTAAACGTAATGCTCAAGAGGTTTAATGTCTCGAAGAATTTCTAAATCTCTTTGTATTTAGATATTTTTCTCAACTGTAGAAACTTGTTCTATGCAACTACCCCCCCCCCCTCCACCCAGGCTTCTTTTAGAATAGGATCAATAGAAATACTTCCATGGGATGTCGGCCGGATGAAATACGGGATAAATTTTTTCACTGACACAGCTCACTTATTGTTTAGATACATTTTGTTTGGTTTTGTCTATCCCTTAGCGGACTATATATGAGGTTGCCCGAAGTGAAAGTAAGACATTTTGGGTTTTTTCTGTAATGGTTTATTGCTTGGATTTTGTGAACATATAGGAAGTAATTGGGATACATGAGCTACAGATCCGCTACACATAGTCGCTTTATCGGTTCAAGTAAGTGTTGCAGCGCATCACTAGATTTTGGATACCCTAAGTAATGAATGTCCATGGTTTCCTTCAACAAACCACTCTTGAACAGCGTCCGAGACCTGTTTAATCTTAGCAAATCGGCGGCCCTTGAGAGTCTTTTTCAGTGGACCGGAGATGAAGTCTCAGGGTGAGAGGTCTGTGCTATAGGGAGGCTGGTCGAGGACCTCCTAGCGTAAGCGGAGCAGCAAATCTTCTCCACGCAGCAACCGATTCCGTGGATGGCCAAGTGTGATGGACCAGGTCTCGGAATGCCGCTTGCTCACACGTCCTTTACGAAATTCATTAAACCATCTGAACACTATTCACTGTGACAGACACTCGTGCACATGTTTCACGTAACGATAAATTTCGGTTGTACTAACACCATGTGCTGTCAAAACTTGAATAATCGTTTGCTGGGTCTGTTTGGACGAATTCACGTTAAGACCATACGCAGGCACCTTGTTTACAGCATTCGAGCAACACACTGACAATTGCTGACGATAACAGCTTTGTTTCGCAACGTACGATGTAATCTACAGTACAATGTCATCAACGTACAATGTCATCTAAATTCTTACTAGTTCACCACTGGTGTTAATACAAAAGTCTCGATTTCACTTTTCCTCCCCTTTATTAAGTCTCAAAAGACTAGAAGAAAAAAATCGTAGAAGCGTGAAAATCTGAGGTACAGTAACCACCGCTTATAGTGATCACTGGTAATAAGAATCAACCGTTTATAAGAATCAATATCGCGAAAACAAAAACAAATGAATTATTTCCATGGTAAAATTTTCGCTTTAAAGAATCAATCCACCGGTTTTAAGAATCAGTTTACACTCTTCGCTTTACTTCCATTTTTCCAAAAAACCTACTTAAACCCTCAAAAGGCACGAAGTTCGTTCTTTTTTTAAAGAAAGATTGATAAGATGGGATGAAATATAGTCGTAAAATTCACCCCTTTCTTTATTAGACATAACATAATCGTTTCCCCTTAAACGCTTTACCACAACACTGTCCTATTAGCTTGACCCGGGGGCAACTTTACCCGTCCGAGTAAATCTTCGTCTGAGACTATAAGTATTGAAAGAGGTATAAACAGCCTTCTGAAAACTTCATTACGTCAAACTACAGTAGAAAACTTTTTCTTGCTCCCTTCCTGTAGTTGAAATGTTAAAACTGTTAAGCAGGTATGTTGTAACTTGTAACAAATATTGTATTTTTTTCTTCTCTTACTATAATCATGTGTATCTACTTATAGGTCTAAAAATTAAGTTTTATTTTTAAAACTATAAAAATAATTTTAATAAAAGATAGTTAATGTAAATTAAAGAGTATTTTATGGTAAATTATCTAATATATGTATATATAGGTGTGTGTGTTCCAGTCCAAAAACCTAAATTTCGGTTATAAGAATCAACCGCTTATAAGAATCAAAAACAGTAATAACAAACGTGATTCTTATAAGCGGAAATCACTGTACTCCGAATTTCAAATAGTTCCAGAATTTCTAAGTTACACTTTCAAACTAAACAAAATTTTAAAAAAACTATGGAAAAAAAATCTGGGTTCGATATTTTAAATATGCACCAAGGTGTTATTAAATATGTTCATTATTTTTCTTCCGTCTATCAAACGTCGCTAACGCTTTGCTGTGTTACTTGTTTTAATGAAAATTTTGGCGGACTTGAAGAAGCAGAAACGGAAATATGTTAGTGATAACATTACTGCTTAGTGCTTAAGAAGCAAATGTAGTATTAGTTTCTCATCCTTTTTTAACTTTATCCTTCAGGTTGCGACGGGAGGCATTTCGGAGTCAACTGTTCACAAGAATGCTATTCAATGACATGCAAATTTCGGCAATTTTGCAATCCTTATGGGTGTGCCTGTGCTGCAGGCGCCACAGGATTCGACTGCCGTGAAAGTGAGTAAAAAAAGTCCTAACTGTCGTATTGTATCGTCAGAAATCCTGACAATGATGAATCCAGTCTTAGAGCTTGACACCTTTATCACACTCTTTGGCTTTCCGTTAATGGTTCACCGTAACGCCCAAATTAGCCTGGCCTTGTGATAACGTGCGGGCTTTCAGTGCTCAGGATGTTCGGATCGAATCCCAGATCTCACCGTAAATATACCTCCGTGTCTAGGCCGGATATGGCTACGTTAAATCCGTAGACGGGAAGGCCTTCTATGAAGGTCATAGAGGGTGGAAGAGGGTAATATCCCGTCAGATGTCTCGCCTGGGGTTGCACGGTCAAAATTGAGGTGGCAGCGACTCCGACCCTTGTAGTGCTATTTAAAACCGGAGCAGCACTCTTCAGCCCAAATCCTATATGGACCTGGCCTGGAACTTACATCCGGGAGCATAAGAAACAACAACAACAACAATTTACATATGACAAATGAATTCAAATTTTAAAAAAATCTGTGATTATTTAAGACAAATTGTTTAATGCAAATGCAGGATTTCCGAATACTTCGAATATTTTACATATGTTTATAATGTGAATTCCATTTCTAAAAAAAAGGAATAAGTTAAATATAGGGTAATGTAATAAAGGAGTTATGAGATTCCTACCTGAAAAATTTGTCCAAACAAAAACTGAATATCTATAACATAGCTTTTGTTCCATTCTATTGTCTTTAGTTTACTTAATTCTGTTTTATTTTTCGGAATGGAGTTTTAATTCATTAAAGGATATAAAATATTAGAAACAGTCTGCAACGGTGTATTATAAGGGGGATCAATCCGCCGTGATAAATCCGCAGGGATAAATCCACCGTGATTAACAGTTTTACGGGAAAAAAATCATTATCTGTCTTTTCTGAATATATATTTATTTAATTTTTTTCCCTTGAAGTTACATGTTGCAGGTTTACGTGTGTTTCCTCTAATCATTTACAGACAGCCAATGAAAGAGATATAAGTACCAAACAGTACGAATTTATTCATCTACCTTCCAATTTTCGATATCCCTCTTAAGTTTCGTGTCCTTTATCTCTAAATTTAGTGCTTTTTATTTTTTTGTCCGCCCAACTTCATGGATTTGGCACAAAAAGGGATTTGATTGATCTATTCTTCCAGATTGCGGTATTCTGCCCATAACTTAACCAACGAGATGAGGAAGTAAAGTCTTTTCTACGGTTGGAAAAGGGGTTGCAGCATCTGTCTGACCTTTTGCTCCCCTCCACGAAAAGATGCAGTAGGCAGTAGTAGAGAGAGACCTTGTCATGTCAATGAAAAGAGAGAGGATTGTACTGTCCAGAAGGGATTTTTTATTGATCTATTCTACCAGACTGCGGTATTCGGCTCATAACTTAACCAACGAGATGTGAGAGTAATGTCTTTTTCCACTGTCGGGAAAAGGGGTGCGCCATCTCTCCGTTTATTTGCTCTCTTCCAGGAAAAGATGCAGTAGGCAGAAGCAGAGAGAGACCTTGCCAATGAGAAAAAGAAAAGATTTCACTGTCTATCTACTCTGTCAACAGGTTTGTAAAGCCCGGGAACTAACAAATTAAATGCGAAGATATTATGTTGTGACAAATATAATTTTCGTCTTAATGACACAAAAAACTTTTCCTTTCTCCCTCGCCCCCCCCCCCCCCCCCGATTCAGTATGTAGATACTTCGGTATGTAGGGAAAAGGGGATTCTACACCCAGAAAGGTATAAGAGAGGGATGAGAATTTCCTGGCAAGATGTCGTGTCAAATAAAGAGTTCTTATGTCCACCTACCTGTGTCTTATTACCATTTGGGTTTTGCCACAATATGTATAGTGGTAGTTATCCAATTCTTTTTTAATTTTACAAACGTTTCAATGAGCTAAATTTTTCATGCTCAAACCAGAGTAATTTTGAGTGTGAAGATTAAAAACCAAAGATAATTTACATATAACGTCCAGGGCTCGAGTGACGACAGCACAGTAGAAACCACTTTGTGTTTCGAGGCCAATACTTTAGAGTCTCACTATCTTTATTAAATAAAAAATATGGTCAAATATTTTTGAACTAGAGTTAAAATTATGGTCAGAGAAACGTCTAATACGTAATAATGCGATATATTAAAGTTTATCAGAATTTAACTATACCCAAAACTTAGGTATGTCATTTTCATATTTGGAATGCATGACAAAATATAATGGAAAAAAATACTTTAGGATCAGGGGCTGTGTCAAACCTCTATTTAGAAAATATCAAACTATTCAGTAACATACGAGTAGTTATGTCTAAAATTTCATCTAAAGACTTTTTTTATAACATAATATATGCCCTTTGGAATGGCATTTAGCGTGTTTTAAAACGCAAAACAGCCAAAGGGCTTAGATTAATGCAAGTCACGCGCACTAAAGTGCTAAAAAATTGATTGCTAGAGCATTGATTTATCATATGATTTCCTCCTTCCAGAATGTCAACCAGGTTGGTACGGGGCAAACTGCAAACAGCCTTGCCACTGTGCCAACGGTTCTGGATCTTGCAACATATTCAACGGTACTTGTACAGGTGGCTGCTCTACTGGTTGGACAGGTCAATCATGCCAAATTGAAGGTAATAACAACCCATTGGTCGTATTGTAATTGAAAACAATGTGCTTAAAAACTGCTGCACATTTACGTAAAGAAAAATACAACCCTCAAATAGCAAGTGTTTCCTAAAATCAATGGTCATCATTTCACGTTTCATGCTATATAATGGCCACAAATTTTAACTGTATATTAACTGTACAGGGTGCGACTGAATGGAAATCCTCATTTCAAAGGGTAATAAAAAACGAAAGAAACAGTTTACAAAATAATTCTTTACATTTTCTAAAAGTACTCATAATCCAGTTTTTTTCCACTTGGTTTTGAAAATTAAATCACCTAGGTAGTGCCTGTTGTTGGCGATAGCACTTATGAAGCCGTTCTCTAAAGTTTTCCATTACTCTGATGGCCATCTCTGGGGGTTTAACGGCAACTTCCAGCCTCCAACGCGAATAACAGACTTACCGACCCGTTGCACAATATCGGGTGTTCTAATGTTCCAAGGACTTGGTTTCCTTGGTAATGAAGACCCACTTGCTCTCACGTTTGAAACCCATCATAAGATTGTTTTTCGACCAGGAACGCCATCAGTTGCATAGCACTTCCAAAATACCCTCTGTGTCGCGGTTACGGAATCGTTGCTTTTAGAGAACGCCTCGATAACGAAACCGATGATGTTCATCGGACCAACTCATGGTGTCTATTGACAACTAGAAAATCCGCTGGAACTGTTTCCACTTTCCACGCTGCCCTACCCCCTCCATTTCCTTACCAGTGACCTTCACAAATGTGGGAGTCGATTCTGTCGCACCCTTTCTATTCGTCTTATCGCAGGTGTTTAGCTCAGGGCGTAGTTCTGGGTTGGTTTAAAATATGCCTTAACTTTTCAAGTTTGCGCTTTAGAAAAATTCACAAGGTTTGTAATAAATTGTGTAGACAAAATGTGAATAGTTCCATGTGATATATTTCGTGGTAGTATAAACTCACGAATGGTGTGTTCTAGGACAAATTTAATTTTATAAATTGTGTGATAGATTCTTGCTGAATCCCTGATAAGCTAAAATCTATTGATACAGAAACTGTTAAATACCCGCGTCAGGCATGTTATAAGTTAAAACTTAAGTTTACCGTGGTACCGTCAAAACAATTTATCATCAAACGACAAATTTAATCTTATCTACAATTTAATGACTTACGATTTTCGTTAAGAATTTTCCTTTTATTCAACAACATGCCGAAAAATTAATTAAAAGAACACCAATCGTCAAGTTCGTTGAAGTACTGACTATATGTAAATGAATATTAAATGTTGTGTGGTGTCGTGGCCCCACAACTAAAGTTCACTATTCGCGATAGGGTTTTTTAGAGAGAAGACAAAACTGTTCAATAGAGTTAAGCTCTTTCATTAGTTTCGGTGCTACGAATTATACACACGTGTTGTTACAACACAGTTTCGTACAGCATCGAATCTACCCCGCCAGACAATCAACATAACGCATTATCGCACAGAATTGCAGGTCTGTCGATCCTTCCTATAGCGATGTCCTGCGTTGCTCTATCTCCGAGAAACATTTCCCCTGTCAGTCTCTCGTCGCTCAAAACCTCTTTTGCCTTTTTGGGATCCGCTGGCATTTTTTAATGCTTTCCGAACCTTCTCGAGCCATCTATATTTCTCTTCAAAAAACTCCAGGAGGTTCAAATAGAGACATTCCCACGGTGTTTAATGACTTCCGGTCTCCTAAATGATGACGAGGTCCGGACTGCGCTTACCAAATCCGACTTGCTAATGAAAAATAATTATAGCCACATTTAGCTGCCGCTTCTGAGAATAGGGCAGGTGGGCCAAGTGTGGAATATAGCCGCGTTGCTACTGTTTTATAAAATGTTTTATAGGTTAGATATTAAGAAAATGTGCTTTATGTTTGTATGATTGTAACCTTAAATTTGTGGATCGCCATTTTGCTGGAATATAAAATTCCTAAAGATCGTACAATTGCACATGTATATTGGGAAAGGTACTTATAAGGGAACACTATGCTACGCAGAGAGAATTATTTGCCAAGAAGAAACCAGAAGGATCACGTTACTTTCCTTTTCTCCCCATGAACAGCATAATTGTTCACGGTATTTCATTACAGCAGTGGTTCTCAAACTTTTAAGACCCGCGGTTTCGTTGATCTACAAATCATTTCCGGCGGCGCCCTTATTATGAGCCAACCATTGTACAGTACAGAAAATTTTTTAACTATATTCTAACAAGAGTACTTTTTACTTAATAGTATAACCTTTAAATATGAGCTGGTAGAGGTAAAAAAAGGGAAGATAAAAAAATTACAGTTTTGCGTAAAAGGCTTTATCGTTATAAAAATGTATATTATATTTAATTTTGAGAATTGCTGTTTTACATTGACTTCATATTAGATATTCTCAGAAGATATACGAATATAGAACCTTTTCATGTCCCAAAAGAAACAAATTTTCTATTTGAAAAATCAGTCTCAATGTCGGCTAGGTGATGGGCGCTGGCATTCGGTTCCGATCCGGCGGGTTCGAGTTCCACCGTTGCATGGATGTTTGTAGCCGTTCGGAATCGGCTTTAAACTGTAAGTTCCGGTCTAGTTAGCCCTCGTGTAAAAAAACGTTGACTGTAGCGCTCCAAACCGAACCAGTCTCAAAAACTACTAAATGTCAGTTAAATTTCCTATCTTAATGAGAGGGATGTGCCTGTTTATCTTCGATTAGTTCATGATATCTTGGTGTGTAAATATAACAACGCGAATTTCTTTTTTTTATATTAAATTTAGCTCTGTTTAGATTTTATTACAGCAACAGCAAGAAAACCACACTCACAAAGGTTAGAGCCAGCAAACGGAATCATAGCAAGAAGTGACTTCTTGCTTATCACAATATACTCATAGTAGATGCTGAGACTGGAACTTAGATTTCAAAGCTGAGTCCTTAGAATTGTCAATGAGCTGCTCTGCCTCCTCATTGGTAAAATTCTTAAAAACGTTGGTGAAATGTTTAAAAGGAAATCAAAGTCCATACAAAGCTGTATGGCGTATGCCGAGGTACGGCGCCCCTAAAAGAGTTTGGCGGCGCGCACTCTGAGAACTGCATTACAAAAACTCAGACTGGAAAATACTTCAGGGTTATCTTTTCAATAGTTGGCATTCTTCATATTTTTCCCTTCTGAAAATATATTATGATAATTAATTACATACTGAAATATCTCCCTTTCTTTTTTTTCAGTTTTACGATGATTGTCTATAAATTCTCAACGACAAACAGACAATAAATCAGTGAAGAGGACTGTTTCTGAAGTTACTTTTTCTAAAAGATTGGCTATTCAACTGAACTGTTAAATTTCTGTGTTCGTTCAATAGTACTTATTCAAATAATTATGCGTGTGGCATATTTATTAAGAAGAACTCGTCAGTTGCGGTTTAACGAATTTCTTTTTGTGCTCTTGTATTACTACGTCAAAAGTAATAAATTCATTCTTGCAGTATAAACGTATTATGTAATAATCAAATTTTCAAAAACAGCGTTTGTAAACCGAAATGGTTGGACAATGCACCGTATATTTCGAATCATATGATGCACCATTATACATAAAAAGATCGACCAAAAATAGGAGAGGATCAAGACAGCTCGTTTGCTCTATATTTTTCGTGGCGCCATCTCTTGTTCAAATATGCAACTAGTTTTCATTATAAATATAATATAATATTTGCATTCTATCTTTATTTCAATTTAGATACTGTAAATATTCCAATAGTATATGTATACATTACATTTTTTCGGGGGGGGGGGGGGGGGAAATATTTTAATTTTTCCAAGGAGACCTTGATATCCATAAATTTGGTGGCCATCACAAGATCCGATGGGGGGGGGGAGAAGAAGGAACGACAAAGTCACGACATCGGAATGCGCGCAGGGTTACAGCGGGGCGTTGTTGCTATAAATTATTTCAAAAACAGAAGAACGGGCTGAGTGATGGAAATTAAGTTGAGCGACAAACTCAGTTGTTGGAAAATGTAGCAAAGTTCTACATAAAAGTTTACCATACGAAATTGATGGCGCGCCGCGCAGCTGCGGCTCCAGTCCAGAGTTTTTTTTTTGTTTTTTTTTTGGGGGGGGGCGGTAACGTTGGCTCTTAGGGTAAAGTGACCAGACGTCCCGCTTTTGGCGGGACAGTCCCGATTTTCAACAATTTGTCCCACGTCCCGCGGCGTTTTAAAAAAGTCCCGATTTATGGAAAGAATGCACGACGAGCTAGGGAACGGCGGGAGAACGGGAAGGGAATAGACGTTTTCGGCGGCCATGTGGCTATTTAGCCAGGATATGAGTTTTATATTATTTTTGTTAATTTTATAATGCTGAGCTTTAATAATAACAAATAGTTCTAATATTTCAGAAAATGATCTTTTTAATGAGTTATCATTAGTAAAAAAATATGTTGATAAGGAAAAGGGTAAATCTTGGGCATCAGCAACAATCACAACAGAGAACAAATGGTTTGAAATATTTCATCATTTTGAAACAAACCATGTTCCATACAATAATGCACTAAAAATTGTGGAATACGTGCTGTCCTTACCAGGAACTAATGTTGCGACTTAACGCGCTTTTTCTACGGTACATAAAGTGTGCACACCAGAAAAATCACAATTAAGTGTTGAGACTTTGAAAGCCATTTTATGTAAAAAATATAATTTTACAAATTCTTGTGAAAAACTTCATGACCTTTTAAACAACGACAGCAATCTACTAAAAAAAAATTCATTCAAATGAGACACATGCCAAAGAATAAAATAATACTGTACAGAATTTTTTTTTATTTATTATATTTGTAAATTGTACTTATGTTGAAATTAAAAAAAATATTACAATACTATTTTTGCGTTCTATGAAAGTTTTTGTTGCTTCATATAGACCAAACTTTTAATCAAGAACACCCCCCCCCCGGTCAATGTGTCCCGCTTTACCAATGTTAAAATCTGGTCACCTTATCTTAGGGTTATATATATATATATATATATATATATATATATATATATATATATATATATATATGACGCGGTCGTTACTTACTATTTCCCAGTACGTCGTCTTACATCCAAACTGAATCTTTCTTAAATCTATCTCTACATAATTATCAAAGTTATAGCAGTCAATGAGTTAAACGGCCGGCGGCAAAGAACTACAATTAATACATCTAACATAGTTTATTTTCCCAATAATTTCCTACCTGATTCAATCTGTTAATTTAATCCAGAATTCATCACGTTCCCCTGCGACGCCCTGTGACCGTACTGATCAAGAATTTCCCGCCGTCTGACGAAAATGCTATTGTCTTTGACTATCTAAACTTATCGCGCATGCGTGTGACGTCGCACCGTCGATGAGGCTGGGGCGTTTCTAATTTTGTTACTATTTATAGATTCCCTTTCTGGTTCTTCGATTTACGTGGATCAAGTTCACCCCGTAATATTTTTTTGTCTGCGATGCTTTTATCCGGATATTTCGTAATTTGACAGATTTAAATTGTTAATTTCTTATTTCTTTGTAAACAAAAGCCTCCCCCCATATTTTAGACTTACGTTTTAGCCTTACACATATATATCTATATATATAAAACAGTTCCGTAACTGACTCATTCATTCACTGACTGACTGACTGACTGACATACAATGCACAGACCAAACCGCTGGACCTAAAGGGCTGAAATTTTGCATGGCGATTCTTCTAATAGTGTAGGGGTGCACTAAGAAAGATTTTTCAAAAATTCTTAGATTTTTTTAATTAAATTTTTAAGCTGTTTTTTAAACTTTTTACGTTTGAATTTAAAATAATACATTGAGGGTTATAAAATTTATATCACGAGAAAGATCATGAAAATTCCTTCACAATGAAATTTTTTTCGAATTTTTACCACTTTTCAGGCGAAAACTCGGTGATTAACGGCTTTTTAAGCGAAATTAGGTAATAGTAGCTATAATTTATAAACATAATTGCTTATCTAGGACCATCCACGGTCTTTAAATGAGAGATCTCACTCTCAAAATTTGCTTATTACTTATTGCTAAATACTTAAGGAAGAAAATGGGGAGACTACAAAAATGCTAGCTTTTAACTATAGATTTTGATACTTACCCAACCAAGTAAGTAAATACAAGATTTCACAAAGGCGCCTAATACCCACGCGACGGCCCTAACAACGTAAATTTATTTGGTGTGTTTCAAATTTATAATTTTTCCCCGTTGTCTTTTGACGGCAATATATGAATGAAATTTCGCTGTTCTAAAATGTAAAAAAAAATATTGTTCCTTTACTTTAACATTCTACTTTTTTAGGAATATCATTAGTTTTTCTTCACATTTTCCGAATTTTTATTTAATCATATTTAGTTTTAATGCTTTCTGTTGTTATCATTTTTGTTTCGTTAGCCGATGTAGTTACTTGCTAACGGATCCTTTCCATGCAGCTGTCGTTATTTACTTTCAGTTTTATCTATTCCTGATAAGGTTGATGAAAGCTAATATAAGCACATTTAATTATAAGCTGTGATGTAGTGATTCCACCAGTTGCTTTCGCTTTTCTCGCCGTTTTCGTATATTTCATAACATTGCATCACTTTTTTCAATTTTTATTTGTTTTTTCGATGTTCATATTCCACTGTTGAACACTGAAAGGAAGATAGACTAAACATTCAGAGTTTCATGTTTCGTCTGGAAGCCAATGGGTTGGTTTACCAGGCCACATACAATTAAAATTATGCAATGGACATTTTCGGCGAGGAGAGTTTTGTTTATGGCTGCTCTATACTAACCCTATTGGATTCGCTAACCTCAATGCTAACCTACGGAGGACATGTATCAAAGGATAGCCGAATTGTATTGAAACACATTTTTTCCTGAAAAATTGTACTGCGTAATAGACAGAGAAATTTTACACATTGAGGCATTTTTCGTTTTAAAAAAATGCAAATAATATCTTAAAATTTAATCTGCTTCGGAAAAAAATCTGGTATAGTGTGTTTTAAACTCTCATAAATGACTTTGGTGGACGAAATTTAGAAATTGAATCTTGTTATAAGGTGCAGAACAGTTCAGACTATCCGAAAATACCAGTTGTAATGGATTATCAGCATTTATATAGTTGCAAATAGTAGACAAATTTTCCCCTTGCTTTGTCTTGAGACATTCGTTTTTGCTATTCCCCGTGATTTACTGGCTACTTTATTGCGGGAGCACCCTGTAGGTGCGCGAACAATGCTCCCTATGAAGAGGACGACACGGAAACGAAGCATTATTCGGGATTTGAACCCAATCCCAGAACGTTAACCCCTGCTCAGAACTATAACCACTACACCACGTCGGCGGCCTATCGAAATGTAGCAATGTTTATATATTCAGTATATCTATCAATTTTAGTTCCATTTTAGGTATATTGCTAAAATGTGTCTGAGTAAAATATTTTACGGGGTGGAAGATGAAATTTCCTCTGACATGAAAATTGAAATTAAATGCACTTTCAAAATTTGGTTTAGTACGATGTGCCGGCGAACCGCCTTCTCTTCGGAGTGGAAAACCATTAGAATTCGAGCGCAAGGTCGGCTCTACCGTCCAGTACAAGTGCGATCGGAATTTCGTCATGACTGGTAATTCGACAGTCCGGTGCGAGAATGGAAATTGGGAAGGTCATCCACCCACCTGCAGTAAGTATGATGAGAATGCTATAATTACCTAGCCGATGTTTCCTTCGAAAGATATATTTGTTCTTCTGCAATAAATGGTGGAAGAGATATTGCGAGCTAGAAGGGTTTTTTTTTTCATTTTTTGATGGTATCATCTCCCTACGTTAAAATGGGTGCTTTGGTACAAAATTTCCGAAAGCTATATTAAAATACCGGTAGTAGAATCCTTAATGCATTTTCTAGAAAACTCACTTTCCAGTTACTTTTGTAAACGAGAAAACTAATTATAGAAAGTTTTCAACGTATTTCGATGAAATTTTGCAATAGTGTTTTGCGCATTTCTGTCTATATTTTGAACTAATAGCTAAGCAAAACGTTTTAATTTAATCATTTTACACGCATATGCACTTAAAAAAAGACTAATTCTTTTCAAAAGAATTCTGTGATTTTTCCCTGTTTTTGGTATATTTCAGTGACGTTTGGAAATATTGTAAAACTTTTACTTCAGATCACAGGTAAGTGTCACAGTAGTATATAGTATAAAGGAAATTAAAATATATTTAGTTGAAGGGAGTATAAGGTTTCTGGCGTAAGAAAGCAATTGTACTTTAAATTTATAAAAAGAAATTCCCTCTGATTTAAAATGTTATGACATTTTTACCAAAATTAAATTTCTTTTCACGATTTTATATCCCATTTGAACTGAAAATATATGCATTTAATCAGTACTGCATGTTTTTGAAAAAAAGTGTTCCGAACTTAGGCAGATAACTTAAGCCAAATTCTCATTGTTTTTGGAAAACTCAGGTAAGTTCAAAAGATTTCCAGCTCTTTAGAAAACCACTAAATGCTGTTGGGGCAAGTTTTTATAATGGATAAATATCAAATTAAAAAATTATTGAAGTCGAAGAAATACATCTTATGAAAGACATTGCATAATATTGTGCATAATACTTTTTCTCGGTTATTGAAAAATAATTTTTTTCTAATCCTACAGTTTATTATGATGCCACCTTTGTTCTCGAGAGTACGCCCCTTCCCCCAAACTATATCAACTGCTACAGCGACGAAAACTCCAACAAGATAGAATTATCTCGGGCGCTTGACACGGGACGAGTAAGATGCTTTTACTGTTAAGCACAATGATTAATTACTAGATCACTCGTAATCCGATTTAAATTTTCAATAACTATAATAGGTAATTAAGAAATCAAACTAGGTTTTATATCGTACAAGAAAAAGGACTCTTTTTGGGAAAGCAAATTAATTCAATTAATATTTCAATACATTGGCGTAACTAATGATTCATTTATATATACTATTTATATTTTATCCAATGTGGCAGGTGTTGTAGGTTATCTTTGGGTGGGTCGTGATTGGTTATAGTGGTAGGCAATGATACCATTACTCTGAATTCTAAACAATACGTTAATTTATTCACACAATACAAATATTAGTATACATTCAATTATATTCTTATTAATTATGAACTTACAGACATTCTCATTATATCAATGTATTATTTGCCTATATTATTTCATTTATTTAAATTAATATCATTTCAGTACGCAATATATCTATATTATTCCTTAACTTCCGCCTATCATATAAGACTCGGGTAACTCATGAAATTTGGCAATAGTTAATAAAAGGTTACCTCCATTTTTGCAGACTGCAGAAGTGGACTGTGGCTGGCATATTCAGGTGCATCTATTGGGGTCTCTATTCGGACTCGCTCAATAACGTAGGAATAGGCAGACTTTAACGGCCGGATCAGTTCTCCATCCTTTACTTGTGGGGGTTAGGCACTCCGTCGTGGTTACGAGTCTCACCTCTTATCATCTCATCGGTAGCTTGCAGAGGTTCAGGCAATCTATCTCGGCTCCGAGGATTCTCTATGCTAGCTTGCGGGGTTCAGGCAATCTATGTCGGCTCCGCTGCTCCTTGATGTTCCTTTCATCGTTGAGTTGCCGGCTTACAGCGATGCGCTACGTCGGGGCGCAATCTCCCATATATTCTCTTTTGCCTTCTCGCTTACGAGGCTACAACTCTCTATTTTTGGGTGCCAAATCTCAGAGTCATCATCAATATGATATGTCCTTTTTTTCTCTCACTCTCTATTTTTTATTATATTCTCAACGCCCCGCCTTTTACATTTTCATTCGTCTCTCATGTTCAACCTTTTTCTTTATACTTCCACTTTGATTCGTTAACTTGTACCTCCCCTAATCATTTCTTTAACCATTTAGAGTGAGGGGCGTTTTACACTCGAACAATCCCGTCTTCGACTCATTCCTATTTTTCTAGGAAATGTGTTTTCCCAGAACATCTCCTATGTGTGGGGTCCTCTTCTCTTTGTCAACAATTCCCTTTTCATCTCGATGTCTCCCCTCGCTGTTTCGACTCTTAATTGTTTCCTTTCAATTTCTTCTCTTCATCCGGTTCTTTTGTCTGATCAATTGCCATTCCAATTTTTTCATAGCACCGCCGACTTTCCGCTTTAATTGGGTTGTCTGCCCTTTTTGAACTCCTAACATATCGTATCCCCACGACATTCTTCTCGTATCGTCTGGCGTCATTTTACTATTCCATTTTCCGTCCCGTTTGTTAATTGGTTTTTCTGCACCTTTTCTATTTTCTTTTTTTTTTTATATGTCGTACCCCACGACAGCAGGTATTCGACCCTTGTAGACATTCACCCTATAATCAATGCGGAATGTTATTAGCTACTGTATTATGAGAGCACCATTATGTGAGCCAGCATTGTTCCCTTAGTAGGAACAATATAGGAACATTTATGCATTAAGGCTAATGTGAACTAACCCTACTGGATTCGCTCACCTCAATATTAGCGCATGGAGAAAATGTGTATACTATATACAGCTACAGAAATGCTTATAATCCAATAAAAATGGTATTTTCAGAGAGCCTGAACTATTTTGCACCTTGTACCAGGATTTCTTTTATAAATTTCGTCTACCAAAGGAATTGATGACACACTATACCATATTTTTCAAACACACTATACCAGATTTTTCTCCGAATAATTTAAATTTTAAAATATTATTTGCACTTAAAATTGAAAAATGTCCCAATATGTAACATTTCTTTCTCTACTACAGGGTACAATTTTTTAAAGAAAATATTTAAATCCAAGTCAGCAATCCTTGGGCACATTTTCTCCATATGTTAACATTGAGGAGAGCGAACCCAATAGGGTACAAATCAGCCTTGACCTGCTTCTGTAATTTAACCTTTGTCGTGGAATGGAATTTTTCCCGAACCGCCATCTTAACTAACTAAACTTCCTTGGGTGGTATCGCTATAAAATTTTCTTCGGCGCCCACTTGTTCTAGTTCCAAAAAACTGCTTTCAGGATTTTTGAAGAGCAAGGGTTTGAAAAATATTCCCTTTCAAGTGAAGAGTACTCTGAAAAACAGTTTTTGTGGTGGTTGATATTTTTTATGGTGGTGTGAATAATTTTTGTAATTGACTAATAAATTTTAGAAATCATGATTATAAATTATTTTAAAACCATCGTTATGTAGGACAGTGTAGAAAATGAGTAAATGGAGGTATCAGTGGCTAGGCTGTATTATTATAAACTAATTCTGCTTCTAATTTGGAATGTGAAATACTTTTCAAATGAAATTTTAGACTTTTAAATGTTTTTTATATGTCTTATTCTTTAAAAACTTTTTTTATAAAAATATCAGTTACAAAGTGAGTATAAATCGAAAAAAAATGAAATTTTGTACCTCAGATTGGTTATTTTATTTTTGCCAGGGCACTAGCACAGCATAATTTTTCTGGGAACAATTTTGATCTAAAAAAGGAATTTCAAAAGTTATTCATTTCTAAGCACAGTGCTTTGAAATGAATTTGTATTTTCTGCGTAAACTTGATCATGAACATTACAAAATGCTGTATGATATTAACAATGGATGTCATTCTAATTTTGTGCAACTCGCATTTTATGCCTTTTCGGTTTGATTTGTTGCATAGATCTTTCAATCTTATTTCTTTTTATTTCTGTTTCGGAAAAGATCAAGATATGACACTCATTAAAATGGAATAGGGAGATACGATGTCATGCTTTAAAAGTCTCCTGCCTTTTGCAGCCTCTTGTAGATGGCGCTCATGGTTACTTACACACTAACTTTGAAACTGAAAGTTAAGAAAATACATATGAACTTTTCCCGTAATTTCGGACGAAATTTGCACTTGTACACAGATTTTTAGCATGACACGGCAGTAGAATTAACTGGAGATAACTTGTTTCCAGTAGGGAAAATACAAAGTTTGGCCAGAACGAACATTATTTCCTTCATTAACTAAGCCAATGCAAAGAAATGAGTTTGTTGGGAACTAAATACAACTCATAAATATGCAGATAAAGTATAACTTGTCAGCTTCATTATCGTTAGGAGAGCAAGGTTTACCTCCAAAAATCTAAAAGCCCGTACGTCGTGAGAAAGACGTTTTCTAAGTTTTCCCGAAAGGTAATCTATTTCTCTTTGCAGGAACCTTTTTTCAGTTGTTTCATAAGTAATAGATATTTTATTGGCACTTGAATTAATGACTTAGTTTAAACTCACCCTTTGCCACTTTATTTTAAGACGAATTAAAATCTCGTTAGCTGTAGCAACAGTATCTGAGAAGCAGGTAATGGGACATGATAAACCAGAAGAGGAACCAGTGTTAAAAATTGTATATATATATACAGTCGATTCCGGTTAATCGGACCACATCGGAACGCGATCATTTTGGTCCTAATAACCAGCTGGTCTGATTAAACGAACATGCCTTGTGTTACAAGACGGGATTCGGTCCAAATAAGCGGCTGGTCAGATTAACCGGTGGTCCGATTAACCGGAATCGACTGTATATATTTTTGGCGCACTGGTCGCGCCGCCTGGCTGCAACTGGTGCGAAGCGTGTATTTTAGTTGGTACTCTTGAACGAATAAAAGCCCGACGCTTGAATTCTTGGTGATTTAGCATTTCTTGAATTTCTGCACAGTGTCAGAACCCCGCGAACTTGATTACGGGATCTGGACTAGATATTAAAACTTGAAGGTAAGGAATATAGACTTTTGAATATTGTAATTTGATTTCGAATTCTTGAAATGGAACGAATTGATAAGCTGAAAACAAACGTTCTACAATTCGGTCTGGAACTAGTAAATTAATATCGAAAATAGAACCGAATTTAGAAGCTGACATAGATGAAACAATAATTGATACTTTATAAGAAAATCTTGAACAATTAAATCGAAAAGAAATTTTCTTAAAAGAACTGGATTCTGAAATCGAAAATGAAATTGATGATCCTTCAGAGTTTGAAAAAGGAAGTAAAAGTTTGCGAAGAGTATTTGGAAAAAATAATTAGTATTAAATTTAAAATTTAAAATCGGCTTAAAAAATATGAAGTTGCCGAAGTCTCTAAAGATAATTCCGTATCTGAAGACCCTTTTGTTGTTGAAAATTCTTATGTTGGTGAAAGCAAAAGTAATGCACCGGCAATTAAACTACCTAAGCTTCAAATAAAACCTTTTAATGGTTAATTAGTGAATTTCTTGAATTTTGTAATTCATTCAAGGTAGATATTGACTAGAATGAGTCACTAACGAAAATAGAGAATTTTGTGTATTTGAGATCACTTTTAACGGTACCTGCATATAATACAGTAGCCGAATTTACGCTAACAGAAGAAAATTATGTTGCTTGTATTAATTTATTAGAAGATTTTTTTGGAAGGCCTGACAATATAATATCATGTAATATGAAGAAATACTGAATATCGAAAGTGTTAAACATTCCTCTAATGTTGAAGGTTTAAGAAAACTGTATGATTAACTTGAAATTTGTGTAAGAAATTTAGGTTCTTGCAGCGTAGATTCAGCTTTGTACGGACATCTCTTGAGCCCGATATTATTAAAGTTACTACCCCATGATTTGGTATTTGATTATCATAGAAAACGTGAACCTGAAAAGAGTAATAAAATAACAGAGTTGGTAAATTTTATAAAGAAAGAAATTGAATGTAGAGAAGCCTCTTTACAGGAATTCATAATACTAAAATATTAAGTAATAATAACAATGATCGCTATTATTCAAATCATAGGTCAAATAACTATCGTATGAAAAATAGTTTTCCGTCAGCGGTATCTTTGAATACTTTTTCTGAAACGTATTGCATTTTTTGTAAATCTACTGAACATAATTGTAAAAATTGTCAGTCTGAATCCGATGAAAGAAAACGTTTTAAATTGAGAAAGGAAGGGAGGTGTTATAAATGTTTTGGAAAGCACCTTTCTTCTCAGTGCAAAGTTAAAATGGAACAGTGCGAAAATTGTAATTCAAATGCTCATAATGTGTTAAAATAGAATTTTGTACGAAATCAAAAAATCCGAGAAACTTGTTGAGAAAAATTAAAAATGAGCCTCCGATTAATAATGATAATTCTGTTATTTGAAGGACATAATTCTCGTTTCAGACTATGTTTCTTTGGACTGATTCGAAAATAGTTTTGAGTTGGATAAAAGGATATGCTAAGAAATGGAAACCCTTTGTTTGTAATAGGGTAAAGGAAATTCAGCTGTTTACGAATCCTATAGATTGGAGACATTATGAGGGTAAGAGTAATCCTGCTGATATTTTAACTAGTGGTTGTAGTGTTAGAGACTTGGAGAGATCTTGGAAATGGTGGCATGGTCCTGAATTCTTGTCATTGCCTGAAGATCAGTGGCCTAGAAGTGATTGTGTTGTTACTAAGAAAGAAGGGAATAATGTTGCAGAAGAACAAAAATCAAAACCTGAACTAAGTTTGCATTGTGTTATCGAATACACAACTAAAGTGGAATTTACCTTGGATTTGAGAAAGTACAATTCTATTAAAAAAGTTTGTCGTATGACAGAATGGGTAAAAAGATTTATTTTTAATGCTAAAAATAAGAAGGAAGATCGAAAATTTGAGTTATCAGCAGATGAATTGGAAGAAGTGGAGAAACTGTGGATTTGATAAATCCAAAGGAAATATTATTTTGACGAACTCAAATGTCTTAAAGAAGGAAAGCAAGTCTCTAAAGAATCGAAAATTCTTGACTTGAACCCTATGATTTCTCATGATGATCTGATAGTGTACTGGAGTTTTATACTAAGCATCCTACAATAATCTCTTCTAAGGACAGGTTTGCTGAACTATTGATTTGAGACGCTCATGAAAAAGTTTTTCACTGCGGAGTGTCGAATACGATCGTACAGTTACGAGAAAAATTTTGGCTGGCGAAAGGTAGACAAGCCATAAAAAATCAACTTAAGAAATGTGTTGTGTGTAAAAGACTTAACTCGGTTCCTGGTAAACAGATTACTGTCCCTCTTCCTGCTAATCGCATCGAGCAAGCGCCACCTTTCTCTGTGGTTGGAATTGATTTCGGTGGTCCCTTGTATGTCAGAGATAGTCCTGATAAAGAGTACATCTTACTTTTTACTTGTGCGTTTACCAGATCTGTGCATTTAGAATTAGTTAGAAACTGAACAACTGAAACCTTTCTGTTAGCTTTTAGACGATTCGTCGCTAGACGTGAGCTGTGTTGTACAGTATACTCCGACAATGCACATACCTGTAAGCGAGCTGAACTCGAGCTGAAATATTGGTGATCAACAATTAGTGATCCTAAGGTGAAAGACTTGACGCTACGCATGGAATTACATGGAAATATATTGTTGAAAAGGCGTCGTGGTGGGGCGCATTTTATGATAGACTGATCCGTTCTGTAAAAGTTGCCCTAAGAAAAACTCTTGGAAAATCATCTTTGACACGAGAGCAGCTGGAGACTGTGATTACGGAAATTGAAGGTGTATTAAACTCCAGACCACTTACTTATGTTTAAACCACTAGTGACGAGTCGATCCCTTTAACGCCGGCTCATTTTCTGTTAGGTAGAAGAGTTACGAATCTACCAGCAGTAAAGTTACATTGTGAAGGTCAATTCTCAACCAGGAAATTATTAGTTAAAACTTTTAGTTATAAAGCAAGGTTAATGCAATCATTTTGGAATAGGTGGAAAAAGATTATTTTGTGAATTTAAGATTTACACGTTTGGTACGTTAAGGTTCGCGAATTTAAGATCAAAGATATTGTTTTAATTCATCAAGAGCATTTACCCAAAACGTTTGGAAACTGGGAAGGATCATTGATGTATTTCCTGGTAAAGATGGCAAAATAAGATCTTGTAGCATAAAAACAGTAACGGGTGTTGTAAAACGACCTGTACAATTTTTATATAATCTTCAGTCATACGATTAAAATTAAACTGTATATATGCACATATTTTAAACTAAATTGAATATTGTATATAATGTAAATATTTTCTTCATTCATTTCTGTTTAAAAGAAAAACTGAGCGTTACGCTTTTATATAAGGACTGTGTTGACTGTTAGAGTTATGTTTAAATTGAAATTTCTCTTTGAATTAAATCATTATAATTTTCTAGATGATGTAATTTGAAGTTACATGGTTAATTGTATTTTGTCTAATTTTTTAAATTTTATAATTTAATCACTTGATCTCATGTTTAAAATGATTCTCTACATGATTACTTGATATATATGATAATTTGATATACCTGATTTATGCATGTAAAACTGTTTTAAAATGTTTGATGAACCTCCTGTTCATCGGGGATCAAGATGTTGAAAATTAAATATATATATATATATATATATATATATATATATATGGCGTACTGGTAGCGTCACCTGGCTGCTTCTTGTGCGAGAAGTATACTTAGTTGGTACACTTGAACAAATAAAAGCCTGACACTTGAATTCTTGGTGATTTAACATTTCTTGGATTTCTTCAGCTTATGTTACTTGAAATGTGGAACTTAGATGTTTCTTTTTTTCAGGGCGAGAGTTTACCAGAGACCAGTAAATATACAGATCTAAATAAGTCTAAGTTCACTTTTACAGTTATTGACTACAACTACGATGACGAAGTTGGCGCCTTTCAGTGCGAAATAAAGGAGGATCACAGTAACATAAAGATAGTTACCCTGGCACAGAAGGCTACAACTTTGGGTAAGATCATAAGCAATACGAGAAAGGGAAAGTTGAATTTTAAAAAAGAAAATATTTTCGTATAATAAAACGCTCTTCGTGGAGAAATGTGTGAGGGGTTTGGACAAGGGAAAACGTTAAAGAAACCAACATTCTTACTTTTCTGTCGAGCAATCAAAAAATGATAGTATCTGTAATTAAGCGTAAGGTCGCTTAATTATTATGACCCGCTAAAGTCTGGCTCCTACGACAGCAGATAAGAGCAGCACTCATGGGAGAGAAGTAGATCTTGGCAATTCCTAGTAATCCTGCTCATTTTTGTGTACAGCAGGCTGAAAACGTACCCGCAGTCTACCCGTCCCCAACGACTCGCCTTCTGTTTGGCAGCACCCGTACCTCCCACTCCCTAACTTACTAAACACAACTGAGAATGAAATCCAGGCCGGACCGTCTTCGAAGTCCCCGTGACTAATGTGGAAAGTTTTCAAGCCAAATATTGGGCGATGTCTGTGGCAAGTTTTACAGAAAGAGATCTAAGCAAAATTGATCCACGCTGTCTTAAACATATTCATAATGTTTTGGTTCCAGTGTTTACTGGCGACGTCGTCAGTGGTGTATATTAGGGGCTTATAATCCTTAAGAATTAATGACAGAATCTTTGACAGCTCGCCACGGTACGACTGTAGATGCATGCTTGTTTCAACAAATTGTATGGGAATGTATAGCATGAATCCACCTACTCTCGATTCTAAACTTCATTTTAAAAAAAAAGTACTGACTTCTCTAACTAAATTGGGGGAGAGAAAATCTCATAACAGCAACTAGAAACGATCACGACAAACCATCACGTCGACCTCTTGATAACTAGAGAGCAGTGTTCCGTGGGAAAGACGGTTCAGTGTGACCGGTTAGGATCCGAAACTCACGTTCCTGCGATTAGCATGCAAAAACTCTGCCTCTTTTATTTTTCCCACTTGATAATTTATCTAACAGCCGCATGTGATATTAGGTCTACAATAAAACTTAAGTGAATATTAAACATAAGTGAACTGCAATAACATTGTCTGAAAAATACGAAACTGTAATGTGGTGGAACTAACATGGGAAACGTAGGTTCCCGCGGTGGGAAGCAAAGTATTCCTGACACTGTAATGTGAAATTGTTTAACGTTTCCCACTTTTCAGGCCCCGGATGAATACGATGTTCAGTTTTCATATTGATACATCGGTATTAGACTTCTTTAAAAGTATATAATATAAGTTCGAATGAAGATTCCGATTACGTATAATTGGCATTCATAGTATACGTCCGGCATTAAGTGAGAAAATGGATCTTTCATACTTTTCTCTTTTCGACGTCTTCCACCCAAGGCATCATTACGCATATATTCAATTTAGAAAAAAAATGAAATGAAAAAAAATATAGAACAATTTAAAAGAGCACGTGAACGTTATATATATACAGGTGGTTATCAAAATAATGGAAACACTAAGATACATCATGAAAACCTTTATTAATAAGGCCCAAAATCACCTTTGTATGTAATACCACCTGATTCACCTTGGAATTGGATTACACAAGTCATGAATAGTGGTTAAGAATATATTATATCATTCTTCAGGGAAAAATCATGAAATTTCCTTTAGAGATGCTGTGGTGGATATCAATACCTGGCTCTATCTGCTTATACAGATCACAGTCGTTGGATGATATATAGTCGGGTGATTATACAGGGCAAGATAAGATATTTGATTTCTTTTCATGCTCTTCAAACCAATACTCGATAGATTTAGCTGTATGTATAGGGGGATTATCATCCTGGAGAACGTCATCTCCTGCAAGAAACACTGTTTACACCATAGGATGGACTAGTGAGCTAAAATTTCAACATAGTCCTTCCCATTCCATCTCCCTTTTAGGGTTACAATAGGGCCTTAAGAAAACCATGAGATGTCATCCCAAACCCTGATAGATTTGCCTCCATTATTGAGAGTTGAGATGAGACAGCCCGAATCTTACGCTTGTGTAGGTGTTCTCCAGACATACGCACGTACTGTTGCGAGGAACAATGCGAACAATGATTCGTCGGACCAAATGCCGTTTCTCGACATATTATTCGACCAGGATTTGCGCTCGTGGCACCAATGTGGACGATATTTTGTATCTGCATGTATTACAAGTGGCTTGGGAATAGCTACTCTTCAGTAAATGCTTTATTTGTGAAGTTCCCTTCTACCTCTAATGGGTGATACCAGAACATGTAGATGCAGATTGAGCTCTTCGGTCATTTTGGTTGGAGTTGTTTTCTTTCTTCATGTCACAATCCGCTTCAATACCTCGTTTGTCTCTTTCACTCAGCTCTTCCTTTCTTCCACTGTTCTGTTTGCAAATGATGTTTTTCCGTGCACTCTGTAGTCTACCATGACTTCCGGTACTATAGCTCGAAAAGCACCCCTTAGTATGGGGGATGCAGTAACAGATACTCCAATTTAAACGCGCTCCAACAATTTGACCTTTTTGCAAGATCTTCAAGGTTTCACATTTTACGCTCTTCCCCCCAAAAGCAAGATGCCCTTAGCTTCATTACTGCTACTTGACAGTAAACTAATACATATACTATATTATATAGAAAAAACTTTCGGTGGCCAGATTTGTTTTTAAGGAATACGAAGCACATCCATAAACACCACAAATATTGATAGGTGTTTCCATTACTTTGATAACCACCTGTATATATATATATATATATATATATATATATATATATATATATATATATATATATATATATATATATATATATATATATATATATATATACACTGAAGTGCCACTGAATTAGGGATACCTATCTAGTAACGAGTTGGGCCTCCTCTGGCCTTGATAACGGCTGCCACACGACGAGGCATAGATTCAACAAGTTTCTGGAAACGTTCCACGGGAATGGCTTGCCAAATATTGGCTAAAGCTGTCCATAATTCAGTAAGGTTCTTTGGTGCTGTGTGATGGCCTTTCACGCCTTGTTCCAAAACATCCCAAAGATGCTCAATAGGATTTAAGTCTGGGCTTCTAGGTGGCCAATTCATGACAGAGAAGTCAGAGGAATGCTCATCCAACCAGCCAGTAGCCAACCGGGACTTGTGAGAGGTACAGTTGTCTTGCTGGAAAACTCCATTACCGTGCGGATAACAGAACAGCATAAACGGATGGAGGTGATCCCCCAGCAACTCTACGTACCGAATTGCATTGAGGGAGGTTGGTACACGCACCAAAGATCCCAAACTGTGCCACGAAAAAACACCCCAGACCATGATTGAGCCACCATGCCCTTGTACAGTTCCAGCCAGGCATGCAGGATCCCTGGCTTCATGAGCCTGACGCCATATTCTCAGCCTCCCGTCGGCGTTAAGCAGTCGAAATCGAGACTCATCACTCCATGCTACTCGTTTCCAGTCCTCTACACTCCAGTCTCTGTGCTCTCTTGCCCAGGCAAGACGTGCAGCCCGATGGCGAGTATAGAGCAATGGTACTCTCGTAGGTCGACGGCTCCCGAAGCCCATACGGTGAAGCGAGCGTTGCACAGTCCGTTTACTGACTGTACGACTGGCACCGTCATTATACTGGGTGGTAATTTGAGCTAATGTTTGGCTTCGCTGGCTACGTACAATACGCCTGAGCCGTCTCTCACCACGCACTGTCAAGGCTAATTGTCCTTTGCAGTTTGCCCGATGGCTAGTTTTTTTTCCACCATCCATGTATTCTTGGTATACTCTTGACACTGTCGACCTTGAAAATCCTAGCTGTCTGACGATTTCGGAAATTGAATGGCCCAAGCGTCGCGCACCTACGATTTGTCCGCGATCGAAGGCGTCTTAATCAGGCAGTTTACCCATACTGGCAATTCCAACAACTAATTCAGAACAACCACAGTACGCGCTATATATGCAGTTACCACAGTGCCCTCACATGCGCATATATGATGCGCAGCGCTACACAATTTGCATAGGCTTTGCTATCCCTAATTCAGTGGCACTTCAGTGTATATTATATGTCTGAACAGAGAGAAATATGTAACACCCATTCCTAATATATGCCTACACACACTCGATTTTTAATTGATTCTGACGGATTTCTCATTCAGGGTCGTTGACTCTTTGCAGGTGACGTAGCGGGTCAGATGATGCTACCAAAAACCAATTAGAATCTTTCTCTAAACAACACGTAATGGACTATGGTAGGTGGCAAAATGCCCAAAACAAAGGGGATATTCGTATAAAACAACAGGGTAATATTTCAATATTTTACCAGCAGCACCTATGAGTGCGGAATCTTATATAATTTTGGTTAAATATAGTGTTACCTATACTACACTATATTTAACCAAAATTATACCTCCAAACGATTAGCAACGAAATTGTTAAGGCCTGTGATTGGTTGAAAATATGTCAATATGTGTAACGCTGACGGATTCTAAGTGAACAGGATCTGAATTTACAGCTGATATGATTTTTCTTTTTCAGCTGATATGATTTCGGTGGATCCATTCCGAGTTGCGAACATTGGTGACTCCGTGCAACTCAGTGTAGACTTCAGGAGGAATGTCAGTCTTCCTATCAAGTGGAAGCACAACGGAGTAGACATGTCATCCTGGGACGGTCAGCTAGAGGTGGAAATTCAGAATGTAAAAGCCACTGACGCTGGAATCTATGAATGCTTCTACGAAGGAAGAAGAAATAGAAGTAACCACGCTCTCATGATGGTTGTTATTAGAAGTGAGTCTGAAAGGGGAAAAAAATTTTTCACTGAATGAATGAAGTTTCTAGTAGAGGAATTCATCGACAGAAAAATGTAGATGGGTCTGATACTACAGCTGTTTTTAAAATACTTGTGTTTAAACATGAAACACACAACTCGAAAAAACATCTATAATGTCGTGCTCTTCACTAATTAAAGTTTCCTTTTTAGTCAGCAAAGTGTAGGGGGCAGCAATGTACCACGGCCATAATCAGATTGATTGGAGGATCTTGAATTACTGAGACCCTTTTAAAAACCACCTGAGCCCCAACTCCCAGGATTTGTTTAAATGTCTAAAATCAGGGAAGTAAATGTAATTTATCACTTGGGGGGGGGTGATATAATAGACACAATTTTTATGTTTACAGATTTTTGCGCTATCGAAATTTGCCTTTCTAATTTTAATGAATTTTATTAAAACTGTTCTACATACCAGCAAATCATTTCTCATATTTATATGTGTCATTCTTCCAAAATATATTTTTTTAAACTTAGAATACTGTGTGTCGGGGAGATTACTTTGTGACTGCAGGGCCTAACTTTGTGACACATGGTCATTTTTTTGTATTTTCGATCTCACGCCGTGTCCGTAATATCGGGAATGCAAAGAGCAGCTGCAACAGCTTGTCCGAAATATAGACTCATCTAGCGGCCAGTGCCCGAATCTATTGTGCTTCAGTTGTCTTCGCTGACCAGTGTATTGTTGAAACCTGTTGTCACGCTATTGACTCAAACTTCGGAAACTTCGTGTGCTGAAGCCTAACATTTTATAGAACCAACTACCACAGGCAATTATTTTTTATTAGTAATGTAAGTTGCTTAGATTGTGGAGCGATAAAACTTTTGTGTAGGGATATTTCCGGGATATAAGAACATAACCTAAATATTGAAATGTGAAGAGGTTACTTTGGGACACAGTGACACTGTCACAAAATAACACACAAAGTCAACCCACCTCCTCCAGCCTCTCGATGTTGCATTTTCCGTCCTCTAAAATACCATTAGAGAGAAAGAAGTACTGACGATCTGGAAAAAAACCTAAAGGAGCAGATTCACGTATGTGCCGAAGAATGAATTTCCAGATCTTCTCAAAGAACTGGTAACTGCCCTGGAGTCGATTGCGAAAAATTATATGAAGTCGGGAGACAGGAATTTTTTCCACTGGATAAGAACTAAGAATCGAATGAGTCAGACGCTGATAGTGCTCCGTTGTTGGTGATTCTAAACAATACAAGCAACGGCTTTAAACAAAACGGTACCAGTACTACCAATGTTTTCCAAGCGGGTGATTTTGTGGTGGTAAACTTCAAGAACCAGCTTTTCCCCTGAAAAGTGACTGATGTTAAAGACGAAGGATACATGGTAAGCGTTATGGAGCGATCGAAATTATACTGGGAAAGGCCGGCCCGACAGAATGTAATTTTATACTCATGGAACGAGGTTCTATATAGCATCGATCCCCCTAGGTCCATCGAGCATCCGAGGGCTCTTTGATGTAAAAGATATAGATAAATCTATCCAATACTTCATATAAGTATAAATAATTGTGTATCTACTTTTTATAAACGTTTTACTGTCTAACTTCATGTCAAGTAATTTTTCCTCTTGAGTTTAAAAGCGAAAACACGTGTCACAAAGTGCCACTCAGTGGGGCAACGTTGTTATACATTTAAACATCGATTTTTTAAGGTAATTAAAGATCCGGGTTTGCGCAATACATTACTACGTAGGGAAAGCATGTACCAAAGTTTTGCAATTGTTCGTTTTTGGCTACTTTTAAAATTGATCAGCTGGTACAGGGAAAAACTTGAAATCCGTAACAAAGTAAACTCCTCTTACGGTACAAAGAATTTTAAATTTGTACGAAGAAAGATAATTCATCCTTTAATGATTTATTTCTGGAAACTTAAAGTGATAATTATAAATACATAAAAATTCAGAATTTTTTAACCTTTTGAGCATTACGCTCAGTACCTGAGGAGTTTCTGGGAGTGTTAATTCAATGATAAACAGCAATGATACGCTACATTCACACACCTACATAATGAATACCGTCCGGTAGCATCCGGTAGGCTTCAATGCAAAATCTGAGTGGATGAATCAATATTTCCTAACCTCAA
The DNA here is from genome assembly GCA_907164885.2 of Dolomedes plantarius. Lineage (NCBI taxonomy): Eukaryota > Metazoa > Arthropoda > Arachnida > Araneae > Dolomedidae > Dolomedes > Dolomedes plantarius. Next base: position 54,477,810 of record OU015502.1, on the reverse strand, counting down.
GCACTACAAAAATTTTGAAGGTCCATCTCATCTTTTTCGAGACAATATTTTAGATTTTTCAATTTTAGTTTAGTTTTCCCTTTTATAGTTAACATCAGAACTTCCCTTGTCTCGTAAACAAAATATTCCCATATTTCTTCTGGGAGGCAATTGGATATTTAACCACTCATCCTGTTTACACATGTTATCAATACTTATCTTAATACGACCATTTAAGTACATGTAATTTTAAAGATTAATTAAAAGAAAAATTGAAAAATCCATTTCTCTATAAACTTTGAAAAATTTAAAATGAAATGTTTTAACTGAAATAAACGTGCACATTAAACACTACTACAAAATTAAGGGTACACATTATAGAACTGTATTTTAAACGTGGTTTATGATGATACTTTTCCTGCTATAAGCATGGAAAAATATATCCATAATGGCTTCATAACATGCAGATGTGCACAAATTTTTCGAAAAATATTCGAGATAAATGAGCTTTAGCTATGAATCTCTTAAGTATTCTTTAAACCCCCTTAGGCATAGAAAAGTAGAGTTTGCTGCTAATGTCTCCGAAGGGTAAGAATAAAAGCGGTTTTTACACGACCTCTACTATGTTTTTTCTTTGGAAACTGATAGCAATGGATCAATTATCATTTTCGTCGACAGCAACTACGGCTGGATTTTGAAATACAACAGTAGTTATTACAGAAAGACTACTTTCAAAAATTACTTACACAATAAATATTAAAATCGGAATCATATTTGCGTTAGCAGTGCTTTAGAATCATTGAAAAAAATCCTGGGAAATCATTGAAAAAAAATCCATTGAAAAAATCAGGGAATCCAGGCAGACTAGAGTTACTTCTACCTCCTTGTCAATTACAGTTCTTTGCACTGTCTGGTAAGAAAGCGACACCATTCGAAATATTTTCAGCTATATTAGTAACCCCAAAATGACTTTGCTATTAGTGCATGCTTTTAATATTTACTGAAATATTATTTCTTAATATGCTCTCTTAAACAGATTGCAAGGAGAATCTTTTCGGCAACAACTGTGACCAAAACTGCCCTACTTGTTATAATGGGGGAATTTGTCATGATCTCCTGGGAATATGCGTTTGTCCCGCAGGATTCACCGGAGCCAACTGTGAAATCGGTAAGTTCGGTTTGAGATACAAGTATCTTCAAAGTTATGTGTTATATTGGTCAACTAATTTACTGTCATAATCCATTATCAGATTATTTCTGATATCAAAAATCCACTCATGAAATTGTGCAGGAAAACGTTCCTCACATCAAAATCAGTTTTCTGAAGATGTGTTGTGAATCGCGACTACAGACACTGATATTACAGGACAAAGGCTTGCGTTGGAGTCCTCGCCAAAAACGTTGATGTTCCTATGCTGCGCTTTCATACGTAGTAATGTTGGCTAACTATCGGGCACAACTATGATATATAGAAGCTCATAAAAATAAGCGAACTACATGCTTCTCTACTCAATTAGTTCAAGCGTTATTTCAAACCTACAGCTGTCATGCCTAGTTTGCCAGTCGGGCAGTATTAGTATTCTTGTGTGTATCCTAACTTATGCCGTTGGTAGGAATTTCACTTTCTACATCATGTACGTCATTCCTAATTTCACCACCATTGAAAAAGCACGAATCACTTTTTGATTTCTCCACATCGATAACATGACGTTTCAAAACAACACTTTCACTTCCTATTTCATGATCATATTTCTTATTTTCAAACGTATTGAAGGCGCGCGAATCCCTTATTTGTTCACGGTTTCGCTGCTTGGAATATTCGCAAAGACTATTCAGCATTTCAGGTGTCACATCCAACTTTAAATTAGATATATCAGACAGCTCTTTTTCCAAAATCTCTACCACAATTTTATTTTTCTCCATCTCTATTTCATTTCTCACCTTTTTTCGTTAACTTGATCGAGAACCGCTTTAAACGATTCACAACTCCGCTGTTCTCCTTTTACATTATCAGCATCTGATATCTGGTTACTCTTTTCCGTCTCTCCCCGCAAGAGCGAATTCACAGAAATAATGCTGTTTACGCCACCAGATACACTGGTGTAAGAAATTAAGATAATTTTCAGACTTGGTCGATTATTTCTAGAACTACTGTACCGATTTTTATGAAATTTGATATGTACATACATTGATACAATACAAAACAAATAACCATTCAATAATTGTAATACACAACCATGATCATGTGTAACACTCGTTGGAGTCGGAAGGTATGAAACAGCGGTTGAAGAATAAACAAAAAAATGGGTTGATAGATGGGTTAATAGGGGGTACGGTCCCCTCTTACAGATATACAAGTGTCGCAGCGTGATTTCATATTTGAAATAAGGCAGTTTATCATTTCCTGTGGCAATTGGTCCCACTCGTTCAGCAACGCTGTTTTCATTCCCTGGATGGTTCTCGGAGGGGGTTGCGAGTTGCAATTGCCCTCCCCAGAGTGTCCCAGACATGATCTATAGAGTTAAGGTCTGGAGATCTGGCTGGCCAATCCATCCGGTGAATATCCTCACTCTCTAGAAATTCGTCAACCAGCAGATCTCTATGTGGCCTCGCGTTATCGAACATTAAAATGAACTCAGGGCCAACTGCACCCCTGAAAAGGCGAACATAGGGCTCCAAGTCCTCATCCCTATACCTCACACCAGTCACGGTGCCTCTTTCAAAGACATGGAGAGGTGTGCGGCCATCCAACATGATGCCTGCCCAGACCATTAAACCTCCTCCGCCATAATGGTCGATATCGCGGACATTGGAGGGTAGGTAGCGGGTCCCTGGTTCTCTCCATATGAACGTACGGCGAGAATCGGTGTTTAGGCTGAACCGGAACTCATCAGTGAAGAGAACGGTCGCCCATTGATCCATACTCCAATCTCTGCTCTCTGCACCATGATAAACGGATTCTCCTGTTCGTAGAAGTGAGCGCGAAGCAAACATCAGGTCTTCTTGCAAACAACCCTCTCTCATGAAGTCTTTTGGAAACAGTCACCCTTGATACACGGGTTCCTGTGACTGCATACAAGTCACGAGAGAGCTATTTTTATTGGCTCATCCGTTTGTTCTGCTTAGAGTCCGCCTGTGTCTCTGGCTTTGTGGGGTTTTCCTGTGGCCGTTGGGTGCGGGGGGCTCTGTTTGGGTCGTGCGTGGGTTGGCTGCCTGCTGCGGGTCTATCCGCACCGTCGGGGTTATCCCAGTGGGGCTTTGGCCAGGTCGGGCCCGGCGTGTGCTTCTTGTAAGTCACGAGAGAGCTGAGAAGTTGTATCACTCCTGTTACGCCTCACTATAATCGACAAATAGCGATCTTCTCTGGCCATCGTGGCTCTTGGACGACCTTGCCCAGGCTTTCTCTCGATGGATCCGGTATCCTGGAACTGTTTCCATAATTTACACAAGACGCTGGGTGTTTAATTGAACTCTCTACAAATTTGGACTTGTTATTGGCCTGCCTCTAGCCTCCACACAATTTGCCATCTCATTCCATCATCCAAACGTTGATGGTTACTCATTTTTACAGTTTCAATTTGAAATTAACCGATTGCTGCAAAATAACACCAAGAAATTCGCTGAGGTGTGCTAGCGAATGAAATGCGTCTTAACTTACGCGCGCTTATAAAGCTTGTTTCTCTACTGGCTCTGCCTACACACACGTGTACGCTTACGTATTTGACGTACAAGATTTGTATTTTTGTCTAGAAGCAGTGGTTTTGCATTCAGTCCCGTTCTTTTCATGAAATTCGATAAAATATGCAAATTTTCTTAATTTATTTCAGTGTACATCGTCATTAACAAGAGAGCAAAAAAAAATTTCACTCGCCTCAGACACTTTTGTCGGGATTCCACTGTCCGGCTCCAGCTCCGTAACAGTGGGGTATGCCTCCCCCAACAGCAATAAATCGTGCGCCCTTTAGGTCAACAATCCGGGACCGTGGAGCTTTTCTGTTAAAGCTAGGAATATCTCGGCAGGTTTAAAAAAGAGCGGGTTATCGAGGTTACTAAGAGAAATTGGGATTCTCGCCACTCTTGCTTTAATTGTTTCTCCAAAAGCAGAAATCTGGTTAATATTACCACTCACTATCTTCGATGGGAATATCAGGCATATATTTCAGGTTCAACACGAAAATTTGAGATCCGAAATCAATAATTATATCTTGTATCTCTTTACCCGCAATGCAAATATTGACACTTTGCAATGGTTGCGTTAATATTACGTCGGATTCTAAATGTACAAATCCAATCTTTGCTATTATTTTATCACTACCATTTTTCTCCGTCCTCTTTTTTCTTTGAGAGATCGAAGTGTTTTTCCTGTTTACCCCGTTGCAAACAAAATCTGGCAAGGTGTGTATTTTCTCCACCAGTCTTTGGGCAGATATCTATTTTTATTCGTGTTGTTTCTCAAATGAGGTGGGACATAACTTAGATTCTTTAGAAACATGCGGCAACTTATTAGCTGTATCTTCGTTAGTATTAGAAGCTGCTTCGTTCAACGACTTGCCTGTATTGACAAAATATATGTCAACTTCTTTCGCCAAATATTTCGGTTTCAACCAATTCTCCCCTGTCCTCATATTAATGTAGGTTGCGATTTCTCTGTCTAATGTTTGGAAGATTTTGTTAGAAATTATCAGTTTACACAATGTTTCAAAATCTTCAACTTCACGTAGCTGACAGTAATTTTAAAAATTTTCAGACAGTCTAGATGCGAATTGAACATGTGACTCTTTAGGCTCGCGTCATGGTCTTCGAAAATTCATGAGGCATTCGTAAGCAATTGGTTGATACTCTTTAAATACAAGTTTCTTAATGGTCTCATACGATTTCAATTCTTCATCGCTAACATAAAAGTGTATGTTGGTTGCTTTATCCCCAAAAATGTTAATCAAAATTTCGGATTTGAACTCTTCCGGTACGTTTTTGATAATGAATCTCTCTCTAGTGTTCGAAAGAACAAAATGAAATTTTACCATTTGGTAGGAACTGGAATGGTTAAAGTTTTTACACTTCTTATTAAACTTCCTAAATTTACCGGACCTGCATCGACATCCCTATTCGGTCGAGATTCATCTCTAGGCACGTCCTGAGTTCTAATGTTTTCCAATTCAGTTTCTTTTCCAAGCTGCGCTAATTTAATTTTCTCGAATTGAATTTTGTCAGCTTCAAGTGCTAAGTACGTATCCCTAGCTTTAATCTCCTTCGCTTCCTTTGTTCTTCTATCCTCAACTATTGAGATTAATAACCCTGTTACGAATTCTAGATCATCTTTAAAAGATTGACTTTCCTCAATTATATTTTTTAATTGCATCACTGTTAAACCAACAGTTGGTGCATCATCAATTTCACCAAGAAGTTCCATCAAATCTTCTTTTCTCGAATTCTTATACGTAGTGGCTTTCTTTCTTATATTTATATATCTCCGATAAAATTATACTTCAAGTAAAATCAGATCAAAATAGTTCCTACCTGTTTTCCATGGCATCTCAATGGCGTTCTCATAAGCTCTGTCAACAGTCCTTTGCTCTGGTTTACTCTGGTCCACTCTGGTTAAGCTCTGGTTCTCGTAATGGAGAGTGTTGTGAGGAATACCGAGTTGAAAGTCCTTTTTTTCAGTCTAGAACCAGCTCTTTTAAATACATATAGTTTATTATAAGATAGAGCACAGAACGGACAAGTACATGAGACTATATATATTACAAGTAAAAAAAATACTATTTACATGTTAATTATGTTAATAATTTGTTATACTATCTACATACATATATACATACAGCAAATTATTAACATAACCTCAACGGTCTGAAGCAAATACCAGATACGTTCGGAGTCTACAATCACTTCCGAACTTTCTCTCTAAGGATATATCATACACGACCGGAGTTTACAATCACCTCCGTCGTTCTCCATAAGAGCGTATCAGACACGTCTGGAGTCTACAATCAACCCCATAGTTCTTCGTAATACCCTTACCTTGAGATAGGGGGTGTTATTGCTTGTTATGGTGACTCGCCTGTCTGTACAGGGCCGAAGATGTATTTGCAGGACAAGAGGTCTGTGCTATAGGGAGGCTGGTCGAGGAGCTCCTACAGGAAAGGCCGCAGCAAATCATATCCACGAAGCAACCGACTCCATAGTAATGGCCAAGTGTGTGAGAACAGGTCTCCGCATGTCCCGTGCTCACACGTCCTTTACGAATATTATTGAAACCATCCGACCAGGGTTCACTTTGACAGACACTCATGCACATCCTTCATATGACGATAAATTTCGATTGCACTAACACTATCTACCGTCAAATATTGAATAAGCGTTCACTGGGTATGTTTGGACGAATTCATGGTAGTACCGTTCGTAGTAGCTTTGCTTACAACATTCAAACAGCACACTGACAATTACTGACGATAACAGCTTTGCTTCGTAACAAAAAACGCCATCTACAGGCACAATTGGAGAGTTCTTAGTATTTCACCACTGCCGTTAATACAAAAGTCTCGCATTTATTTGGGCCTCCCTTAAATGAAGTCTCAAAGGACTAGAAGTAAAATATATTGTAGAGGCATCAAATTCTGAGGTATTCGGAATTTGAAATATTCTTAGAAATTGTAAGTTACACTGCCAAACTAAAGAAAAAAATTTCAGGTAGTCTCTTCTAACGAATCTTCCGCGAGTTATTAACGTAGGATTAATTATCGTTGCTTACCTATTTTATATGTATATATGTATGTATGTATTATGCATATATGTATCTATATATTTGTACGTATATATATATATATATATATATATATATATATATATGTGTGTGTGTGTGTGTGTTTGTATGTATGTATGTATGTATGTCAAAATTTTGACGCATTTTGGTACTTTTCTATTGTCCAAGCGATACAATCTGGGCTTGGTGCGCAAGTTATAAATGGCGAGGACGGATGGACGGACAGTTTTAGCGTCTGAAATTTCCCTTTCCGCAGGACCGTTATGGAGGAAGGTAATCCTACGTTAAAACTCGGTTCTGTATTTTAAATATGCTCCAAGGTGTTATTGATTAAGTTCATTATTTTCTTCCCTCTGTCAAATGTCGCTAAATTTTTGCTGTATTGTTTTGGCGGACTTGAAACTTTGGCGGACTTCAAAGAGCAGAAACGCAAATCTGTTAGTGATAACATAGCTGCTAACTGTTTACAGAGTAAATGCTGTATTAACTTCTCATTCTTTTTTAACTTTATCTTTCAGGATGCGACGGGAGCCATTTTGGCGTCAACTGTTCACAAAAATGTTATTCAGTGATGTGCGTAGGTCGACGATTTTGCAATCCATATGGATGCGCCTGCGCTGCAGGATTTAATGGATCGAACTGCGCTGACAGTGAGTATTAAAAAATTGTCGTAATTGTCGTATTTTATCGTTAAAAATCCTGACATTGAGGAATCAAGTATCAGATCTTGACACATTTATCACACTCTTTGGATATCCGTTAAAGGTACACCGAAACGTTCAAATATACCCTACGATATATTAATTCAAATAAAAAAAATTAAAGTAGTTATTTAAGATAAATGCAAATGTAGCATTTACGAATACTTCGAATATTTTATATTTTGTTTGCAATTTGAACTCCATTTCGAAAAAAAAGAACAAATTAAATATAGGATGGTGAAATAAAGAAGTTATAAGATTCATATAAGAAAATTAGTTGTTGAAATTGTAGTTGATTTCAACAACTATTGGCGTTGATTGCTCGTTGTATACATATTTTTACTGTCAACATGTCCTGTCTAATAAAGAGTCCTTGTATCTAGCTATCCGTGTTTTATTGCCATTAGAGTATTTGCAAGAATATCTATAACGTTCTGTAGTACTTATCCAATATTTTGTTATCTTACAAACGTCTAAATGCACTAAATTTTTCCAGAGAAATTTGAGTGTGAAGATCACCAAAGATAATCTACATGTAAAGTCTAGGGCTCGAGTGATGACAGCACAGCAGAAACCACTTTATGTTTCATTGTGATGACTAGGGACCAATATTTTAAAGCCTCATTATATTTGTTAAATAAAATATATGTACAAATACAGTCGAAATAGATTTTAAATTACGGCCAGAGAAACACCGAATACGCAGTAAAGAACGAATACGGAGTAAGTATATTGAAGATTATCAGGATTTAACTATACTCAAAACTTAGGTATGCCATTATCATATTTTGAATGCATGACAAAATATAATGCAATCAAAATATTTTAGGATCACGGGCTGTGTCAAACCTCCATTTAGAAAATATCAAACCATTCAGAAGCATACGTATGTCTAAAACGTCCTCTAAAGGTATTTTATAGCATAACATAGTATGACTTTTGGAATGACATTTAGCATTTGTGTGAAAACGTGAAACAGCGAAAGGGCTTAGATTGTGAGTCATGCGTACTAAAGGGCTAAAAATATTCACAGAGCATTAATATATCATATGTTTTCTTCTTCCAGAATGTCAACCAGGATGGTACGGGGCAAACTGCAAACAGCCTTGCCACTGTGCCAACGGTCCTGGATCTTGCAACAGATTCAACGGTTCCTGTACAGGTGGCTGCTCCATAGGTTGGATAGGTCAATCATGCCAAATTGAAAGTAATAACAACTCATTGGTCGTATTGAAATTGAAAACAATGCGCTTAAAAACTGCTGGACATTTGCGTAAAGAATAATGCAACCCTCAAATAGCAAATGTTTCCTAAAAACAATGGTCGTCATTTCACGTTTCATGCTATAAAATGTCCACAAATTTTAACTGTATATTAACTTTACAGGGTGCGACTGAATTGAAATCCACATTTCAAAGGGTAATAAAAAGCGAAAGAAACAGTTTACAAAATAATTCTTTATATTTTCTAAAAGTACTCATAATCTAGTTTTTTTCCACTTGGTTTTGACAAACTTGGTTTTTTCGACAAGTACTTATAAGCCAGTTTTTTCACTTGGTTTTGAAAATAAAATCACCTAGGTAGAGCCTATTACTGGTGATGCACTGTTGAAGCCGTTCTCTAAAGTTTTCCATCACTCCTTCTGTCATCTCTAGGGGAATGGCGGCAACTTCCTCACGAATAACAGACTTACGGACCCGTTGCACAATATCAGGTGTTCTAATGTTACAAGGACGACCACTTGGTTTGCTTTATAATACATATCATCATAACAGGTAATACCCATCACAGGATTGTTTTTGGATCAGGAACGGCATAGTACGTTCAATAGGTCCTGTGTGTCGCGGTAGAAGGATTTTAGTTTTTTGACAATGCCTCGATACCGAAACTGTGATGTTCACCGGACCAACTTATGGTGTCTATTGATAACTAGAAAATCTGCCCAATCTGTGGCCACCACCCACGTTGCTCTACCCCACGATTTCCTTACCAGTGATCTTCAGGAATGTGGGAGTCCATTCTGTCGTTCTACCCTTTCTATTCTTCTTGGAGCAGGTCTTTTTGCTCAGGGTGTAGTTCTGGGTTGCTTTAGAATGTGCTTTAACTTTTGAAGTTGTCGCTTTAGAAAAATCCGCGAGATTTGTAATAAATTGTATATAGAAATTTGAATGGTTCCATTTGATATATCTCGTGGTAGTATAAACTCTCTAATGGTGTCTTTTAGGACAAATTTGTTTTAAAAAATAGTGATTCATTCTTACTGAATCCTTGATAAGCTTAAACCTGTTGATACAGAAACTGTTAAATCCCCGCGTGAGACATGATGTAAGTTAAAACTTAAGTTTACCGGGGTACCGTCAAAACAATTTATCATCAAACGACAAATTTAATCTTATCTACAATTACTGATTTAAGAAATTCAACGATGTACCTAGAACAGTTGGAAACTTGATCTACGTGTAGGTTCTTAAAATCATAGTTTGAGGGGTGGAGAAAAATTAGGTATCGCGAAAAAAATATAGGGGTATGTATAGGGGTTTAAAAAATTTTTTTAGTAAAGAAGTGCGGTTTGTTTATGTGGTGAAAAGATACACTTCACTTGTCTTTAAATATTTATTTATAACATACACATAACTTAGCCGTAATATGGAACGTGAGTGCACGTGAGTCTCAGCGAGTCGTCAGAATCTAGCGTCGAACTCTGGAGTGCGAGGGAGAAGAAGTTCTAAAGCGAGCGTCAACCGGGGTTGCTACTTTGGCGAGAAACGCTGCCGCAGCGCGGGAAAACCTGTTCGCCGGCTGTCACGATCCGCGAGAAATCTGCCTGTTGGCGAGTCGCCGCAGAAGTATTCATAAAAAAAATTTATACATCTGTCTTTGATTCAAGAAATTTCTCGTTTATAAATACGAAATTATTTTATTAATTGATAGGAGAATTTTCACGCGATATTTTACACACAAGATTTGCATTTTTTTAATGTGAAGAAAAAAATTGCCATTTTCATTTAGAATTTTCCATCCATTCAACAACATGCCAAAAAATTAATTAAAAGGACACCAATCACCAAGTTCGTTGAAGTACAGACTATCTGTAAATGGATATTGACTGTTGTGTAAGATGTTTTATAGGTTAGCTATTGAGAAAATGTGCTTTATGTTTCGATGATTGTAATGTTAAATTGGTAGATCGCTATTTTGCTGGAATATAAAATTCCTGAAAATCATACAATTGCACATGTAAAAGGTGTCACAATAAGAGAGCCGCATTTATTTTTCGAATTGAACACATTATTTATTTGAAAAATGATAATATTTTTATTTCACTGGAATGTACAAATATTCCTTTTATGTAGGAAGTAAAATGTCAGTCAATTGGCTCGTTTGGACGATTATTTCGACCAATAATTCCACGAAGTTTACGAACTGTTTCAGCAAATCTTTATCCAATTTTATAATGAGTTTGAACAACAATAATGTGTTGTTCTTTCATGTAGCTGTCCATATTTACCAATCGCAAGGATGACAGATGGAAGATATGAAATTTTCAGCTAATGCATCCATAGGAATGAGTGCATCTATTTGTGTCAGGATCAGTCGGACGTGAGACTCATTAATACAACTTAATATTCATTTTAAGTGGGCCGTACTAATATTTCTTTGTTTATACAAAAATAATCTCTTAGCACCATTGTTCGATATCACGGCATCCTAAAGTGCCGCGGCAAACCTGTTGGGAATCACTGACTTAGACCGTACACCGTAAGTGATGTAATATCTCACAATGTAATAACATAAGAAATACACGGATTTTGATATTTCACTCTAAAAGCACTGTAGTATTTTTCTAACCAGTAAAATACAAATATCATTATTTGAATATTTTTGTGCTTCGTACCCCATTAAAAGATAGGCATACATAGGCATATGTAATTCATAGTCATAGGCATAGGTAATAAATTACGCTTACTAGTTTATGGCACTGATGAAATTGACTTACAGCATGAAAATAAACAAAAGAGGAATGAATCATGTTTGAAGTATTTGTTAGAAACTAAAGTAATACATTGGCACTGGCAGATGTAGCAACAGCTCCGGATTGCTGAAGCATAGTTTCTGGAGATTCTAATGCACGAAAAATAGGCCTAATATTACAATTCAACTGGTACGTTTACCTTTACCATTGAGTGGTTTAAAGCAGGTCACAAGTTTTATATATATATATATATATATATATATATATATATATATATATATATATATATATATATATATATATATATATATATATAATTAAAGAAATCGAGCATCGAAAAAAATCTGATCATGACAAAATTCTGCATGCAAATTCCTCCTGCCAAGGATTCAATTGTTTCAATTTTTGTGGCCAGGGAATGAATAGCGGTGACCACAGAGCATGGGAACGGCGCATTGGGATGGTAGAGTAGGGAGAGATCCTCGCTATCAAGGACAAAACATTTAGTTCAATTTCGATTGTTCTGATCTTCGCTGGCAATGTCTCAGCGACGAGCCGGACGATGGCCGAATTGCTATCGGTTTGCGATTCGGTTTGTCAGTTCGAGTCCCATTTTTGGCATGGATATTATTTTTTTTTGGAAATTAATTCTTGATCATCAAGAGATTATAAATGAGTGCTGTAGACGGTGCCCTAGCACCGTCTACAGCAGCACGGATCCTGCTTTTACTGCAGAATTCCACACATGGCGACAACAGGGATTTATGATCTAGGGATGGCCGGACCCCATTAATAGTCCTCCGTCACACCCTCACAGCGCAGCGGTACGTCAACGACATTCTATTCTCGCTGTGTTGCCGTTCCTTTCGCAGCATCCCAGCCTTATTTTCCAGCAAGAAAATGTCCTGTTTCAGACAGCACGTCTCTCTCATGACTGCCATTGTGCTCACAACACCCTTCCTTTGCCGATGCCAAATGTAATCGAACACATTTGGGATGGGATGGGACGTAGCCTAGATTCGTCCCATAATGAGGACGAATGAACTCATCAATTGAACACCATTTGGCTATAAATCCCGCAAGCCACCATCCGGGAACTTTATGAATCCATGCCAAGCAACATCTTTTATCCGGGGGACGGATACCCCACCTGAGTATTGACTTGCTCGCTTTATGCCGATATTTCTGTACTAATAAACTGTCCAATTGTTCTGAAACTGAAATTTCTTTTTATGTCCATGTACGCATAACGTACCAAATTTTATCTTAATTGGATGATTCCCTTTAGGTACTTTTTTTTGTTGTTTCAAAGAGTGTATTTATCCCAGATGGGAAAACAAAGAAGTTATGTTTTCCCATGGATTGCTCTCGTTTATTTGAGAGCAATTACATTCCCTATCAAAAGCAATAAATATATAAATAATGGCACGTAAATGACACGTAAATGGTTTGCAAGGGGAGAAAATAGTGTTGTGTCTTTAGCAATCAATTTTATGTATATACTTTGTAAGGCGCGCCACGCCTGGTAACCCGTGACAAGGTTGGCGTGTGCCAACCCAACTTCGGAGGGGAGCGTTGTTTTTCAGAGTGGGAGTTGAACGATAGAGGAGAACACAGAGGCCAACAGGGTTTATCTGACGAATATGGCTCTGTATACCAAATCCATCTTTTTTTAATTACTTTATATGTGTTGTATGTGCTGTGTCCCTTAAAAACCATGTAATAAAAGTTTGGGACAAAATTCTGGAAGTCTTTTTTATGTCGTCTCTGTTTCTCGCATAAAAGAAACCCCACGCAAAGCGGTTAAAACCGTCACATACTTGTCACATTAAAAAAGAGTTTGACGAAGGTCAATTCGAATTATTATATGGAAAGGAATTTAACATTGTGGAACACTTCAAAAAATTCCAACCGACCAAGAGCACACAATGTTTTAAAGATCTGAAATCTGGAAAAGTTACATTTTTTATATTATTTTGGTTAAGGTATTAAATACTGTTTAAATATATTTTACTCGGGAAACAATATACAGCAGACCTGCAAAACAAAAGGTCGAGCCAGCACCCACTCTGTTGGCCTCGAAGCCTTTTATAAAGAGAAATAATATTATAAATTAAAAAAATAACTGAATATTATTTTTGGATTTATAATATTACGAAAGGAATAACTGAACAATGAATAATAATTTTCTTAAGTTTTTAAAATAATCAGTAATTTATTTTTGTTAGATAAAATATTTTTCGCTTTCCCGTGTAGCCTATCTTCTTGCGGTACGCAGCAGATTTCAATAAAGTAATATCAACATGATCATATTTAGAGTTGTTCAGTCGTGATAGAGATTGTTCTTTCTAAAATTTAAGCGAATATCTATGTTTCAGTATAATCAAGAAAGGTTATGAATTAAGGGGTTTGAAATATAATGGTTCTTTACATTTCACTAGTGTAAATTCACTAGTACCTATTTTTTATTTAATTATTTTCATTGTCTTTTACATCGAAATGATCTTTTATATAATTGATCGTTGTTCCAGCATAAATTTAAATGGTGTGTTTTCACTTTACATGTTTGTTTTTTTGTTGTTGTTGTTGTTGTTTTTTTGTCATTTGACAGCAATGAACTTTTGCTTTACTAAAATTTTAGTAAAGCGAAGTAACGGAGCATTTTTCTTTTAACATTCGTCTTTTTTAGGAATATCATTAGTTTTTTTCCACTTTTTCCGAATTTTTATTTCATCATATTTCATTATTATGCTATTCGTTATTTTTTTTGGTTTCGTTCACTGATGTAATTACCGAATCTTGCATATATTGCCTTACTAAAGGTTCCGTTTCATTCAGCTGTTGTTGATTGCTTTCAATTTTATCTATTCCTGATATGGTTGATGAAATCTAATATGTAAGCACATTTAATTATAAGTTGTGATATACTGATTCCATAAGTCGCTTTTCTCGCCGTTTTCGTATACAGGTAACCCTCCTATAACACGGTAGTTAGGTTCCTAGAAAATGCCGTGTTGTATGAAACCGTGTTATATGAGACCCAGAGACAGTTCAAAAAGGTGGGGTTACGTTCTGAAAACTTATTTAAAAAAACTTTTTTTTAATGCCACATAAGCAACTTAACTTTTATTAAAAATATAAAAGTTTGTATAACACAAAACGAAAAGAAACAACAAAAATATTATTTTCATTTAATGCGACCTTAATTTAATAAATTTCTTCCTCATCACTGCTCAGTACAATCAAACGAGAACGTTTTTTCTATTGAACGATATCACCTTCACTTTCAGAACCCTTTTCTTCATTTAGATTTTTTTGCACATTCTATCCTCTTTTAAAAAATCTGTAATTTTGGTTTATTTGCTGGTTCTTACAAGGTCATTGTAGATTCACGGTATGGAGATAGACAATTTTGCAGCTACCTTTTAAATTTTCGGCTTCTTTCAGCGGAAGGGTCTGCATTCAGGAAAAATGATTCAAGATTTTCAGATAAGCTTTGGCCTTCTTGTAATTTTATAGAGTTATAAATGAATAAATTATAGTTTGTTTATACATTTCCACGTAAAGCTACTATAGTTCATTATTCCTTCCCGTCAATATTTTAAGGTAATTTAGCTTTTAAATGTGTTAAACAAAAATCATGTTATCTAGTGCTATAGAAGTACAGTGTTGTACAAAGGTTTTCGCAATTTTTTATAGTGTTAGAGCGAAACCGTGTTACAGGTTGCAGTGTTGTACGAGTGTTCCCGGAATTTATCTTATCTTGTTAGAGCGAAACTATGTTATAAGATGCCTTGCTGTAGGAGGTCTACCTGTATTTCATACCATTGCATCATACTTTTCAATTTTGTTTGTTTTTGCGATAGTGATATTCCACTGTTGAAAACTGAAAGGGAGATAGACTAAACATTCTCAAAAAGTTTCATGTTTAGTCTAGAAGCCAATGGGTTGGTTTATCAGGCTACATACAATTAGAATTATGAAATAGACATTTTCGACGTCATTATTATGTTTATGGCTGCTGTGTACTAACCGTATGCCATTCGCTGACCTCAATGCTGACCTACGGAGAAAATGTTTCAAAGGATTGCCGACTTGGATTGAAAGATTATTTTGAAAAATTGTTCTCCGTAATACAGAAAGAAATTTTACACCTTGGAGCGCCTTTCTTTTTAGAAAAAATCTGGTATAGCTTGTTTTATGCACTCATAAATGCATTCGGTGGATGAAATTTATAAACGGAATCGTGTTGTATGGTGCACAAAAGTTTAGACTATCTGAAAATGTCAATTTTATTGGATTATCAGCATTTATTTAGTTCAAAATAGTACACAAATTTTCCCCATACTTTGTCGTGAGACATTCGCTTTTTGTTATTCACCGCGATTTACTGGCTACTTTATTACGGGAGCACCCTGTAGATGATCCAGCATTGCTCCCTATGAGGGGGACGATACGGAAACGACTAAGCCTTATTCGGGATTTGAACCAAAGCCCAGAACGCTAACCCCAGCTCAGAACTATAACCACTACACCATGTCGGCAGCCTATCGAAATGTAAGAATGTTTATATATTCAGTACATCTATTTATTTTAGTTCTATTTTAGGTATATCGTTAAAAAGGTATGTGGGTAAAATATTTCAGGGAATTTCCTCTGACTTAAAAATGGAAATTAAATGCACTTTCAGAATTTGATGTCGAACGATGTGCCGGCGATCCGCCTTCTCTTCGGAATGGAAAACCATTAAAATTCGATCCCAAGTCCGGCTCTTCCGTCCAGTACAAATGTGATCGGAATTACATCATGACTGGTAATTCGACAGTCCGGTGCGAGCATGGATATTGGAAAGGTCAACCACCCACCTGCAGTAAGTATGATGAGAAAGCTATAATTACTCAGCTGATGTTTCCTTCGAAATAGATATTTGTTCTTCTGAAATAAATGGTGACATAGTTTCGCTTTACTTTCAGTTACGCGACGTTACTATGATTGAGGAAATATTGTGTGCTAGGAGGGGTTTTAAAAATTTTTTGAAGGTATCTCCCTACGTTAAAATGGCTGTTTTGGTGCAAAATTTCGAAACTTTTTTATTGCTTTATTTCAAATGCCAATCTTTTAGGATTCTAAAACTACTTTACGTTCATTCGTACGATCATAATGGAGGAGAAATTATGGCCAATTTAATTAACCGAAAGCTATATTACGAGACCCGTAGTAGAATCTTTAAATCCATATTCTAGAAAACTCATTTTCCAGTTACTTTTGTAAACGAGAAAGCTAATAATTTAAAAAGTTTTCAATATATTTCGATGAAATTTCGCAATAGTGTTTTACGTATTATGCACTATGTTTTGAACTAATAACTAAGTTATATGGGTGAATTTAATCATTCTACACATATCTGTACGTTAAAAGAGAAACTTTAGAAAAAACACTGATATTTTTAATCTCTTTTTCCCTGTTTTTTGGTATAGTTCAGTGATTTTTGGAAAGATTGTAAAACTTTTACTTCAGAACACAGGTAAGTGTCACAGTAGTATATAGTTTAAAGGAAATTAGGATACAGAAATTAAGATACAGGGGGATTTTTATCAAACTGACACTACTCAGAGCCTTCTGTAGTGCGATCTATCAGCCGGAATTCCACCAAAATTGATAGAGGGACTAAGGACGACATGGGAAAGAGTTTCCGTGAAAACAAAAGTTCTAAAAGTCGCCTATAGGGGAAGATATGGCGTTGTTGTTGTCGGCGCATCTGAGAATTTGCATAAAACGAAAGTAAAACATCAAAATGCAAATTCATGACTACGTAGTCCACAGCAGCGCCGGAATTTTGGGCTATAAAGATCCGTGTGGAATCTGTTGCGCCATCGCTTTACACAAGGAAGGGTCATCAATCGTTTTTTCACATTTGCATGGCCACCTCCCTCCCGGGACCTAACCCATGTGACTTCGTTCTGTGGGGTTATTTAACGTTTAAGGTGTATCTTGGTGGAGTCTCGAATTTAGCGACCCTAAAGGACAACGTATCCCGGACTGTGATGAACATGTTACGCTCGACCGTTGAGAACGTAATGTTCAGGTTGCAATGTGTCGTCCACCAGGACGGTGGTAACATTGAAGGGGAAGAAGTGAATTTGTTGCATAAAGCGGTGTTGCAGTGAAATTTCATTGTTTATTCATTTGTCTGCATATTACATATTTTTCGGTATTCACCCCTTACCTTTACAGTCCGAAATACTGGAGCTCCTGTCGTCTACGTAATCGTGAATTTTCATTTTGATGTTATACTTGCGTTTTCTGCAAATTCTCGGATGTGCTGACAATAAGAGCGCCATATCTTCCCCTATCGGCGGCTTTTTGAACTGGTTTTCTTTTTCACGGAAACTATTTCCAATGTCGCCCTCAATCCTTCTATCAATTTTGGTGGAATTCCGTCTGATACATCGCGCTACAGATAGCTCTGAGTATTGTCAGTTTAATAAAAATTCCCCTGTGTATATTTAGTTGAATGGAGTGTTGGGTTTCTGGCATAAACACTCAATTGTAGTTTAAATGCATAAAAAAATTCCCTCTACTTTGAAATGCTATGAATTTTGTACCAAAATTATATTTTTGTTCATGATTTTATATCACATTTGAACTAAAAATATATGCATTTAATCAGTACTGTATGTTTTTGAAAAAAAGTGCTCCGAACTTAGGCAATTAAATAACTTTAGCCCAAGTCTCATTATTTTTGAAAAACTCATGCGAGTTTAAACGATTTCAAGCTCTATAGCAAACCACTAAATGCTGTTAGTGCAAGTTTTTATAATGGATAAATATCAAATTAAAAAAACATTGAATTAAAAAATCATTGAATTAAAAATTTATTGAATTAAAAATTTATTTAATTAAAAATTGAAATACATCTTAAGACATTGTATAATAAATATTGTGTATAATACTTTCGCTCGGATTTTAAAAAATCATTTTTATTTTATTCTACAGTTTATTTTGATGCCAACTTTGTTCTCGAGAGTACGCCCCTTGGTCCAGACAAAATCATCTGCTACAGCGACAACTCCAATAACATAAAATTATCCCGTGCGCTTGACACAGGACGAGTAAGACACGTTTACTGTTAAGCTCAATGATTAATTACTAGACAACTCATAACCCGATTTAGATTCTCCACTAACTATAATAGGTTAAAAAATCAAACTAGGTTAGATATCGCACAAAAAATGTGATTTCCTTCTGGGAAAGCAAATTAATTTAATTAAATATTATAATACACTGGTGTAACTAATAATTCCTTTATTTATTTATATATATATATATATATATATATATATATATATATATATATATAATCGTATTGGCTATTTTCATATGGGAGCATCACCTACGTGAGCCAGCATTGCTCCCTATGAAGGAACAACATGGGAACGTTTATGCCTTAAGGCTAATATGTACTAACCCTACTGGATTTTCTCACCTCAATGTTAACCTGTGGAGAAAATGTGTCTACTATTGGCAGCTACATAAATGCTGATAAATAAATAAAAATGGTATTTTCAGCGAGCCTGAACATTTCTGAGCATTACAACAGGATTCATTTTATAAATTTCGCCCACCAAAGAAATTGATGAGTATGTAAAGTACACTAAACCAGATTTTTCCCCGAATAATTTAAATTTTAAAATATTATTTGCATTTTTTTAAACAGAAAATTTCCGCAAGGTGTAAAATTTCTTTCTCTATTACGGAGTACAATTTAAAAAAAGAATCTTTCAATCCAAGTCGGTAATCCTTGGACACATTTTCTCCATAGGTTAACATTCAGGTGAGTGAATCCAATAGGTTTAGTACACAGCATTCTTGACCTGCTTCTGTAATTTAAGCCTTTGTCGTGGAATGAAAATTTTCCCGATTCGCCATCTTAACTAAGTAAACTTCCTTTGAAGGTAAATAGCAGCCTATAAAATTTTCTTCGCTGCCCACTTGCTCTAGTTCGAAGAAACAGCTTTCAGGATTTTTGAAGAGCAAGGGTTCGAAAAATACTCCCTTTCAACCAAAGATTACTCTGAAAAACTGTAGTTTTTGTGGAGGTTGATATGTTTTATGGTGGTGTGAATAATTTTGTAATTGATTTAAAATATTTATAAATCATGATTATAAATTATTTTAAAACCATCGTCATGTAGTTCAGTGAAAAAAATGCTTTAATGGAGGTATCAGTTTAGAGGTTGTATTATTATAAACTAATTCTGCTTTAAATTTGGAATTTTGAATATTTTCGAAACAAAATTTTAAACAATTTTTATGTCCATTATTCTATAAATAATTTTTTTATAAAGAAAAAAATCGGTTACGAAATGGGTATAAATTCGAAAATAACATGCGACGTTTTCTAATTCCTCCCGAACGGTAATCCATTCCTCAATGCAGGAAATTTTTTTCCGTTGTTTAATAAGCAATAGATATTTTATAGGCACTTGCAGTAGTGACTTAGTCCAAACATACACGCTGCCGCTATTTCTAAAGCAAAAAAGGAGGCGAATAAAATCTCATTTGCTATCCTAACAATATCTGAGAAGCGAGTAATGGGACAGAAACATCGAACTGATAAACCAGAAGTGCATAAGGTTGTGTTACATGAAATATGGAAACTTTACTGTTTCTTTTTTTAGGGCAAGAGTTTACCAGAGTACAGTACATATAGAGATCTAAAGAAGTCCAGGTTCAACTTCACAATTATTGACTACAGTGACGTAATGGGGGCCTTCCAGTGTGAAATAAACGAGGAACACAGTTACATGAAGATAATTACCCTGATACAGAGGGCAACATATACTGGTAAGATCATAACTAATACAAGAACGGGAAAGTTGATTTTAAAAAGGTCATATGTTCCGATAATAAGAAGCTATCCGTGGTGAAATGTCTGAGGGGTTTGACAAAGGAAAACGTTAAAGAAACCAATCTATCTTTTCTGTCTATCTTTTCTGTCGAACAATCTGAGCTGAAAATTATAATCTCTGTAAATAAATCTAAGAGCGCTTAATTATTATAACCAGCTAAATTCTGGATCCTACGACAGCAGATAAGAGCAGCACTCATGAGAGAGATGTGGATCTTGGCAATGCCTACTTGTGTGCACGGCTTAAAAACGTGACCGCAGTCTGTTCATCCCCGACTCGTCTTTTGTTTGGCAATCCCCCTACTTCCCACTCACTTAATAAATGCAACTGAGAAAGAATTCCAAACCAGACTGTCTTCAAAGCCCCCGTGTCTAATGTGGAAAGTTTTCAAGCTAAATATTGTGCGATGTCTGTTGCAAGTTTTACAGAATGAGATCTAAGAAAAATCACCTCACGGTGTCTTGAGGTTATTCATAATGTTTTGGTTCCAGTGTTTACTGGTGGCGTCATCAGTGGTTTATATCAATGGCGTATAATCCACAAAAGTTAAGAACGGAATTTTTGACAGCTCGCCAGGGGAGAATTGCAGATGTATGCTTTTTTCAACATTTTGTACGGGTAAGTTTAGCATGCATACTCTCGATTCTAAATTTTATTTAAAATAAAGTACTTAGATAAATTCGACATTCTATAACTAAATTGGAGGAGAGACAATCTCATAAAAGAAACAAATAGTGATCACAGCAAACCATCATGTCGACCTTTTGATAGCTAGATAGCAGCGTTCCATGAGGAAACTCGGTTCATTGTCTAAAAAATATGAATCTGTATTGCGTAAATACCATGGTAACCGTAGGGTCCCGCGGTCGGACGCAAATTATTCTTGACTCTGTAGCGGGAAATTGTTTAACGTTTCCCACTCTTCAGGCCTCGTATGAATACGATGTTCAGCTTTGATATTGAGTGTGTGTGTCGCAGGTCACTGCCAAATACTGCATGATACTGCCAAAACCACTTAGAATCCTTCGCTAGACAACATATCATGGACTACGGTAGGTGACATGCTGCCCCAAACAAAGGGGATACTCATATAAGAGAACACCGCAATGTTACAATATTTTACCAGCAGCTGTTATAAGCGTGGAATTTCATTAGTACATTATTGGTCAAATAGCCTTCTTTTTAAGAAAGAAATGTATCCAGAATAAACAGAAATAGCCATAATAGTGCATACTTTTAAATTCTAGTATTCAATCAAGACTAATGCAACAATAACTTATTGATTCATTCGCTATCTGAACAAACTGTATTGAATAAACAATTGACAACTAACAGCATGTTAGCCGACATAAAATAAACACTCTAAAAATTCCTCTCTACAGAACCAACCTATCTGTCTTGCATTCATTGTAATAACTTGACGATTCAATCATTCATAAATGATTGGTTCAATTTCGCTTGTCAGTTTTATTATGCGCTTAACTGCCGTCATCTCCAATCATGATGAGGCAATATACGCGCTTTTGATTGGTTGATTGAATGTGTTGGGTATTCTCTCAAACTTTTCCCGAACCAGACCAAAAGAATTTGTCTTTGAAGCACTACTTTTTCTCTGGAGGACAAACCCTCCCACATTAGATTAAAAGACTGTCACGTCCGGAGGCAGTATAACTTCAGTGCCTCACTTAGTCGTGATCTCAACTGATCCATGGTCCTAACTGGCCGTAACCAAAACCCTGCGAGAAATCACTGAGAAGGAAGCAGGGAGACAAACAAAAATGCGTTTATTCTCTATGGTAAATTAAATCACAATTGATAACTTACATTCATCAATACTGAATTTCATTTTCGAGATGCTGTCAGCCTAAAGGTTACAGTCGCTGGACGCTGCACGCGACAAATTTCCTTAGCATCCCCCCCCCCTCCGGCCGAAGAAAGTGTTCAGAACTCCCTCGGAAGTCTTTCACAATCACGTGCAGAAAAGGGGACACACCGTCCACCTTTTATTCCAACCTCCTCGCTGTCTCCAAAAAGCCCATCCTCAGGTTCAGGTTCAGGTATATCAACTTATAGGAGCTCAAAGGTCTGTAGGACTTTATCTCCAATTGTAACATTATGGATCAGAAATATATTTGCTCAGCAGGTAATTAAATATCATAAATAGGCCCTTATCAGTAAAAACAGAATACAAGTAAAATAAGTAATAGTAAAATAAAAGCAAACGCCGAGAATCGCACCCGGGAGAAAAATAACAAGGTGCACTCGCATCCACTGGGCCAGAGTTGCCACAGTTATTTAAGAAAAATGAGGAAGATATTCGCACTGAGAATATAGTAAAGTTCTAGGGGGTTGGTATAAATATAAGAGGTAGGAGTATAAAAATAAGAATAAGTAAGCAAGATAAGCCCATCCTCGGAGCGAGTCGATGCCCTTTAAAGTTTCGCTCTGTCGGCGCAAATCCGGTTCACTAGTTGAAGCCACCGGTCCAATCTCTTTCCGGCAAGGGAATTTTCCCCCGTCTCACCTGCACTCAAAATCGACGCCAGTCAGGTCCCACTGATTGTAATGGTGTTAGTTTCCTTCGAACTCCATTTTGAAGCTCCCGCGCGCCACCGCAGGATCCCAGACTAATGGTCATTTCATTGTCAGGCCTTTTCTCATTTCGAGAGCCAGGAACTACACTGCCCTGCCCCGTGCCAACCTAGAAATAAATGGTCTCTGGGGAGACAAAAAAGGGATCATTAAAAAAGTCTTTTGCCTTTTAAATTTCGTCACCAGAACCTAACTCGTTCTTTCAGCTCAGCACAAAGTCCTTTCTCGGAAACGGCTTCTCCATAGGGCATGTGCTGCACCGCTCGGCATTTCTGTCCATCGTCAACAAAATGTTCTCTGCCGCAAACACACTTTATTTCAAGACCCTTTCTCAAACGTTGTCCGTGCTTAACCAACCGGTAAACGTCGTCGTGTTGCATGGCCTATAGACACCTGTTGACCAGCACCGTGCAGCAGACTAATAGATATTGTGGCGTACTGATACAGAAACGTGTTCAACTGGCGTGGTATCCGAGTGGTCTAAAAACAGCAGGCCAGATGTAACGAACTTAACAATTGTTTATTAACAAAACGTAACGAGTAAGGGCCTGTTCACATAGGAGTCCGTTGCGTAGCGTTAAGGGAAATATGACGTTGAGACGAAAATAAACCAATCAGGCGTTAAAAATTTCATTGCTAATTGTTTGGAGGCCTATGATTGGTATATTTTCGTCTCAACGTCATCTTTTCCTTAACGCAACGCAACGGACTCCTATGTGAACAGGCCCTAAGAGGTTGGTTCGAGCAAGGTACAGCATCACCAAACTGGTGCAAAAGATTTTAATAGCGGCAAATTCAGTCTTTCGAGGAGGAGAAGTCTGCACCGCCTCTCTGGCCCTCTGGCCCCTTACAGGGGCTCTCTTCTGAAAATAACAGTCTCGCCTATATATTCTGCTTGAAGGCTTCGCTGGAGGAGGCCGTCTTCTTAGAAATTGCGGGATTTTCAGAGGGGGAGATCGAGGAATTTAGTGCACGCTGACAGTCCTGGATTCTGGTGGCATTTTTATGGGAACATATCGCTTCTATAACGTCAGCATATTCTGACTGACGACTCTGAAGGGACATCTTTAAGAGGGGAAATAACGGCTGACCCCATATCTGTCGGTAAAAATTAAACTTGGGGGATTAGCCCGCAGAAACCAGGAATGTTAGAATACGGCAGTGAAACCATATGTGATAGCCTTTTAATCCCCACAGACTTTTAGAATGCAGTGGGAATGCATGGAGGTGTTTTTAATCCTGCAGCTGTGGAAGGGCTCTTCGCAGTTCGTGAGAACCCACACGATACATGCGTGACGTCACAATATTATCAATTTTAAAACACTCTGGGCGGGCCATCCCGCATTCTGACAAACTTTTTTTCCGTCCTTTCTAAACAGCATATTTGAGCGACACTCTGAGTAAGGCATAAGCAGAGCTTTAAGCAAACAACCTGTAAGAGCGTCTGCGCTTATCTGGAGGTGGGAAATGAGATAGGTGGTTAGGATTTGCCTTCGACTTCAAGTGATGACTCCCTAATTGGCTTTTCATAACGAGGTCAAAGAAGACAAGCAGAATGATTCTTTTAATTTATTAATCTTTTAGCTCGAAATATCAAACTAAAATTTTGTTAAATCATATAACAACTAATAACAAATTTTATACATTTTCCATGATAAAAATTCAATATAAGATATCTAATACTTGAAAAACAAACATGAATATCGTAAATGGAACTACCCATTGCTCAGTTAAATGTGTGAAGGTACGGGGTTCATGTCAGAAAGATTGATAGCACAAAACATAACGGCATTACTTTAAAACCTTTTATAAAACGTTAAGTGACGTTACAATGGCCAATCACATATGCTACCAGAATTCTGCATATGATCTGTGCTCTTGCTAGTTTGAAAACGCAGTATTTATACTCGTGTACGTTCTTTCGCTAGTGCTGAAGGCGTGGTTTCTGGGTGCATTTGCACTGTACTGTTGCCACAAGTGCAACAAATTTTTACTGCCTAACAGAACCTAGCCACTTTTATGTTTACCACTCCGTGACGTCAGTAGCCCATGCCTTATCCAGAATGATCCTTAATTTCCGTAATCTCGAGTAAAATCTCTGTAACGCGTATTGTTCTCTAATGTAACAACTATTTATGTATTTTAATTTCTTGCAGATATGGTTTCTTTCGATCCATTCCGAGTTGCGAACATTGGTGACTCCGTGCAACTCAGTGTAAGCATATGGGAGAAAAGAAATCTTCCTATCAAGTGGAAGCATAACGGAGTGGACGTGCCATCCTGGGATGGTCAGCTAGAGGTGGAAATTCAGAATGTACAAGCTAGTGACGCTGGAATCTACGAATGCTTCTATGAAGGAAGAAGAAATAGGAGTAACCACGCCCTCATGAGTCTTGTTGTTAGAAGTAAGTTTTAATTGAGAAAAAAATTTTTTTTCACTGTATGGACGAAGCTTCTACTAGAGCAAGTCGTCGACAGAAAAATATAGATGGGTCTGAAACGACAGCTGTTTTTAAAATACTCGTGTTTTAACAGTAAACCACGCAACTCAAAAAAAGCATCGATTTTGTCGTGGTCTTCGCTAATAAAAGTTTCCTTTCTTTTCATCAAAGTTTAGGTTGCAGTAATTTACCATGGCCATAACCAGATTGGTTGGAGGGGATTAAGTTGCTGAAACCCCTTTATAAGCCATTTGAAACCGTACTTAATCACTTGAGGGAGTAAAATAGACAAAATTTATGTGTTTATAGACTTTTACTCTATAAACTATACTTTTAGAGAGAAGGAACATTTTTACTCTATTTTCTTGATTGCAGCGCGCGCGGCTAGTAATCGTGAATTCATGCGTTCGATCCCCAGTGACGAACTTTTTGTTCGATTTAAGTAAACACTCATACATCTCTGGGTTAGCGAGCATTATGTGTTTCTATTTTGTCCACCTTATTTTTTTTAAAAATCTAAAAATTGACGCGTAAGTTAACTATCAGCAAAAATCATTCCAAAAAAACCTTCTCCAAAAAATATTACGTTAGTTATACTCGCATAACTCACGTAAATAGGTATTTTAAATTATTTTCCATTTCTTAACGTTTAAACTGTCTCCTAATTTACTCTCTTCCTTCGGTTGTAGAAATTCAAGGATCAAATTTCCTCACATACCTATCTCTTTAACATTCTCGTTTTTCCAACGGTGCTAGGCAGGGCCCAACCAAGATAAAGAAAGCCATGACACGAAAGAAGAGGGCCTCTGACCCAGGACCTTTCGCCACAAGACTTTTCTCTTGTGTGCTCCTGTGTGTGAGCGAGCGTGTGTGCTTTGCTGTGCCGAAGTAATTTGAAGTTATATTGCCATAGGGCAATCTGTTAGTTATATGTTTCAATAAAATTATAGTTGAAATGTTTGAATCTCGCATTTTTCAAGAAAACCCGCAAATTACAGTCCGAAATCGGCAAATATTTTTTAAACCCCCTTAAGCGTAGGAAAGTAGAGTTTGCCGCTAATGTTTCCGAAGGGTAAAGTTGAAAAGTTTTTTTTTCAAGGCCTCTACGAAAGTTTTTCTTTGGAAACTGATAAGAATCTATCAATTATCCATTTGACCGACAGCAACTATGGTTGGATTTTGAAATGCAACAGGAGTTAATGCAGAAATTCTTCTTTTAAAAATTAGTTACACGATAAATGTTAAAACACGACTCATGTTTGCTTGATCAGTTCTTTAGAGTCACTGAAAAAAAAGTGAATCCTGACAGACAAGAGTTACTTCTTCCTCCTCGCCAATTACAGTTCTTTGCACTGTCTGGTAAGAAAGCGACATCATTCAAAATACTTTCAGCTATATTAGTAACCCCAAAATGACTTTGCCATTAGCTTTTAATATTTACTGGAACAATATTTCTTAATATGCTCTCTTATATAGATTGCAAGGAGAATCTATTCGGCAACAACTGTGACCAAAAGTGCCCTACTTGTTACAATGGGGGAATTTGCCACGATCTCCTTGGAATATGCGTTTGTCCCGTAGGATTCACAGGAGCCAACTGTCAAATCGGTAAGTTCTGTTTGAGACACGAGTATCATTAAAGTTATGAGCTTTATTGGTGTACTTATAGACTGTCATAATCCCTCATCAGTTTATTTCGGATATCAAAAATCCACACTTGAAATTGTGAAGGAAAACGTGCCTCTCGTCAAAATCAGTTTTCTGCAGATGTGCTGAGTCGTGACTGCAGACACTGATCTTACGCGACAAAGGCCTGCGTTCGAGTCCTCGTCAAATACTTTCATGTTCCTATGCTATGCTTTCATAGGTGGTTAACTATCCGGCACACCTATGATATATAGAGACTCGTAAAAATAAGCGAAATACATGCCTCTCTACTCAATTTGTTTGAGCCTTATTCCAAACCTACAGCTGTCATGCTTAGTTTGCCAGTCGGGAAGTATTAGTACTCTTGTGTCTATCTTAACGTAGGCCGTTGGTAGGCATTCATGGGGTCCTTGAAGATTAAAATTAGTAGAAATAATCTTAGATTTCCCTGGAGCTGTTATATATTTCTTTCTTATAATGTGATATAACGAACTAAATGGCCGAAAGGAAGTTAAATAGCATTAAAAAGAAAAACCGTATTTTTTTTCATCTCAACGTTATGCTCGTATTTTGAGTTTCCATAGTGCAGTTATGTCCTACATAATTGGCCTGCGCTTTGACTCAACAATTTCAAGGTATTGCAGAGCATGGAAAACACGCTTCTTGGGTTGAGAAGAGTTACTGCTGTCGTGTCTAAATCCGTAGTGATGCGTACACTTTTCGTATTTTCCAGCTTAAAAATCAAAACTTTGCTTATACTGCATAATAGAAAACCTCTCATGTTGCGAAATTCTTACACCACTTTGGTTTTTCTTACACACGATGGTTTTTATAATCCTCAGACTTGAGTCCTGAGTTTTTAATTAGGAAAGGCATGAAGGCGATTCACTTAGGAAAAGTTGGTATGTTTTGAAGAACGTTTTAGGCTGTATAGACCAAGGGTGTCCAACCCGTGTTCGCCATATGTGGCTCAAGCAAGTATCAGTGCTACCCAGAAAGTTGTAAGATTAACACTTCTAAGATAAACACTAGAACCGCAGAACTTTCGGTATACCTAGATCCGCGGAGCGAGTTAGTTTGACCTTAGATGGCAAAACACATAAAAATTAACTAAAGTTTTAATTTCTTTAAGTAAGCCATTACAATTATATTTTTTAATTAATATTTCCTAGAATTCACATTAAACATATATAAATCAGCTGAAATCAACTAAAATTTTGCAAGATGGAGTTATTCAAAATTTTACTTTAAGTATAATAAAACAAATATAAAATAATACTATATAATAAGAATACAATATATAAGAAATACTAAAATTTTCATTAGTTACATACTAATTTTACTGATTTATTTTATCCAATTATCTGTATGGTTTGGATCGCTACGGTCAACTATTTGCTACATGATGGCTAATTAGTCCGGGACTTACAGTTTAAAGCTGATTCTGAACGGCTACAAACATCCATACCAACGGTGGGACGCGAAACTACAGAATCTGAACTGAATGCCAGTGCCCTAGCCATTCGGCCATCAACTGGTCAATTAACTGTAAGCACCCTGTGCAGAACTTAGTAATATTTTTTTTTGATTTACTACAAATAGCGGCTGTATATTTTGAACAAATATCCTATGTTTTTTTTCACATTTGGGCGTTTGTCATCCAATTCGTTTATGTTTAACTTGGGGTTTTCCACTGTTATCAGCAGGTGTTTTGCACTCAGATGTCACATTTCTTTGACGGGGGAGAATAAACTTTTCACCCGATTCTTCACTAAATCTTGAACAAATTGTCGTCTAGTAATACTTTCTCCAGTTACAGTTCTTTACAAAATCCAAGAATTGACAGCAGCAAGATCCAGAATATTATAAAAAAACCTGCACCAGCCATTTGCGGGATGCAAATGGCTGACACCAAATACTTCCTTGTCAAAATACTTCCTTGACATTTGATCAATTACATCTACACCAGATTTAGTTACGTCGTAGTGTGCAATTGTTTCAGGTAGCTTTTACCGGTACCGATTTTTCCTCCGCCGATCGAAGAAACACGTAACTTTCGGAACGATCCCACGTGCCCCTCGTGCGGCGGGTATTGCAGAGCCGCAAAGATCCTGAAATTTGTGAGATATTTAAAATCCCGTGGAGAACGGGACGATAAGGTCTCCGCCACGTCCGCGAAGCTAGAGATCTCTCCGTAAGACTTCGTGAAAATCCTTTCTAAAATTTTTTGTTCTAGAGAGTTATTCTCTACCAAATTCATCCGTAAAACGAAACGGGTGTGCAGGCTTCCAGTTACTCGAAAAAGCGGTGACGTCAGTGATACCACTGTAAGAGTTTATCGTCTTTTTAGACACCTTATTAGCAAACAATAGCACTATAGACGCCTGTAATTCATGCTAAATCCTTTTTAGACTAATTAACGATAATGGAGACTACCGATTTTCCCGTTACCGATCGAAGAAAGACAGAGCTTGAGAGTCTTGGCGGCCCTTCAGAGTCTGTTTCACTGGGCCGAATATGTATTCGCAGGACAAGAGGTCTGTGCTATAGGAAGGCTGGTTGAGGACCTCCTAGCGGAAAGGCCGCAGCAAATCATATCCACGAAGCAGCCTATTCTATGGTGATAGCCAAGTGTGTTGAAACAGGTCTCGACATGTCCCGTGCTCACACGACCTTTACGAATATCATTAAACCATCCGACCAGGGTTCACTTTGACAGACACTCATGCATATCCTGCATATGACGATAAATTTCGGTTGCACCAACACTATCTGCCGTCAAAAATTTAATAAGCGTTCACTGGGTCTGTTTGAATGAATTCATGGTACTACCGTACGTAGCAGCTTTGCTTTCAACATTCAAACAGCACACTGACAATTACTGGCGATAACAGCTTTGCTTCGTAACAAAAACTGCCATCTACAGGCACAATAAAAAGATCATAGAGGTGCCAAAATATGAGATACTTGGAATTTGAAATAGTTTTAGAATTTGTAAGTTACACTACCAAACTAAAAGAAGAAAACAAGTCGGCTCAGTATTTTAAATATGCATCAAGGTGTTATTGATAATGTTTATTATTTTTCTTCCCTATGTGAAATGTCGGTAAGGTTTTGCTGTATGGGTTTGGCGGACTCCAAAAGGCAGAAAGGAAAATCTGTTAGTGATAACATAGCTCCTTATTGTTTACGAAAGAAATTCAGTATTAACTTCTCATCGTTTTTTAACTTTATCTTTCAGGTTGCGGTATGGGGCATTTCGGAGTCAACTGTTTAAAAGAATGCTCTTTTAGGAGCTGCGGATATCGACGATTTTGCAATCCTTATGGATGCGCCTGCGCTCCAGGCTTCACAGGATTGGACTGCAGTAAAGGTGAGTATTAAAAAAAATTGTAACAGTCATATTGTATCGTCGAAAATCCTGACATTGAGAAATCAAGTATCAGAGCTTGACGCATTTATCACACTCTTTGTCTTTCCTTTAAGGGTTCACAGAAACGCTCAAATAAGCCTATGATATAAGAATTGAAATAAAAAAAATTAAAGTTATTATTTAAGACAAATTGTTTAATGAAAATGCCCCACCCGATCCTGATTGCCTAATCTTATTGATAAAACGAGATACGTTACATTCTGTATACATACGACATGAACATACATTAGATACACACACAACCAAGACATCGACAACAATATATGTTATAAACATACATTAAGCACATGCATCACGTTTAGTATATACATATTACTATACCCCCAATATACATGCCCATACTATACATACAATACACATTACTTTACATACTATACATACATAATGTACTTGCTATACAGGCATACTCATACTATTACACATATTATATACCCCTACTATGCATTGCCATAATACACATGCCATGCATCCAAACATACTATACGCTTTACCATACATATAAAGCACATGCATATAATTTCAAACTCAATAAATGGAAGAAGAATATGTAAGAAAGAAAATATGAAATAGATATACTTTTTGACATGGTTTGACTTAGTTAACTTTTGATGATAATGTTGATGCTGATTTACTCTTGAATTAGACGACTCACCGGAATGCCAGGGACGTTAGTCTCTGATTTAGCTTAGCCAAAGATGGCTATAGAAGTCGAATGTCAAACGCATAAGAGCAGCTAAAGTAATATAAGGTGATAGTAATTGATATGATAGACGATGAAGTAGATGAGATGAGGAGTCCGCCGAAGTACACTGGTGAAATAGATTAAGAGAATTTGCATATTTTATCAAATTTCATGAAAAGAACTGAACTGAATGTAAAACCACTGCTTCTAGACAAAAATGCAAATCTTGTACGTTAAATACGTAAGAGTGCGTACACGTATGTGTAGACGGAGCCAGTAGAGAAACAGGCTTTATAAGCGCGCAGAAGTTAAGACGCATTTCGTTCGCTAGCACACCTCGGTAAATTTCTTGGTGTTATTTTGCAGCAATTGGTTAATTTCAAATTGTACCAGTAAAAATGAGTAACCACCAACGTTTCGATGATGGAATGAGGTGGCGAATTATGGGGAGGCTAGAAGCAGGCCAATCTCAAGTCCAAATTTGTAGAGAGTTCAGTTTAACGCCCAGCGTCGTGTGTAACTTATGGAAACAGTTCCAGGATACCGGATCCATCGAGAGAAAGTCTGGGCAAGGTCGTCCAAGAGCCACGATGGCCAGAGAAGATCGCCATTTGTCGATTATAGCGAGGCGTAACAGGAGTGCTACAGCTCCTCAGCTCTCTCGTGACTTATATGCAGCCATAGGAAACCGTGTATCAAGAGTGACTGTTTCCAAAAGACTACATGAGAGAGGGTTGTTTGCAAGAAGACCTTCTGTTTGCGTCCCGCTCACTTCTACGAACAGGAGAATCCGTTTATCATGGTGCAGAGAGCATAGAGATTGGAGTACGGAGCAATGGGCGTCAGTTCTCTTCACTGGTGAGTCACGGTTCAGCCTAAACACCGATTCTCGCCGTACGTTCATATGGAGAGAACCAGGGTCCCGCTACCTACCCTCCGATGTTCGCGAAATCGACCATTATGGCGGAGGAGGTTTAATAGTCTGGCCAGGCATCATGTTGGATGGCCGCACACCTCTCCATGTCTTTGAAAGAGGCACTGTGACTGGTGTGAGGTATAGGGATGAGGTCTTGGAGCCCTATGTTCGCCTTTTCAGGGTTGCAGTTGGCCCTGAGTTCATTTTAATGGACGATAACGCGAGGCCACATAGAGCTCTTCTGGTCGACGAATTTCTAGAGAGTGAGGATATTCGCCGGAAGGATTGGCCAGCCAGATCTCCAGACCTTAACCCTATAGAGCATGTCTGGGACGCTCTGGGGAGGGCAATTGCAACTCGCAACCTCCCTCCGAGAACCATCCAGGGAATGAAAACAGCGTTGCGGAACGAGTGGGACCAATTGCCACAGGAAATGATAAACTGCCTTATTTCAAGTATGAAATCACGCTGCGAGACCTGTATATCTGTAAAAGGGGACTATACCCCTTATTAACCCATCTATTAACCCATTTTTATGTTTATTCTGCAACCGCTGTTTCATACCTTCCGACTCCAGCGAGTGTTACGCACGATCATTCGTGTGTATAACAATTATTGAATGGTTATTTGTTTTGTATTGTATCAATGTATGTACATATCAAATTTCATTAAAATCGGTACAGTAGTTCTAGAGATAATCGACCAAGTCTGCAAATTCTCTTAATTTCTTACACCTGTGTATATTTTTTCCTGTCAAAATGCCCTGTGTAATAAAGAGTCCCTAAGTCCAGATAGCCGCGTTTTATTACCATTTGGATATTTGCCACAATGTGTAAAACGTACTGTTGTACTTATCCAATATGTTTTTTTATCTTGCAAACGCGTAATTGAGCTAAAATTTCACGCACAAACCAGAGTGTGAAGATCAACAGACATAAAAAATCCTGATGTAACATCAAGGGCTCGAGTGACGACAGCACAGCGGAAATCTTGCGATGACTCGAGGCCAGTACTTTAAAGCCTGTTTATCTTTGTTATATAAAAAATGTGTACAAATATATTCGAACTAGAATTTTAATTACGTCCTGAGGAACAACGGATATGTAGTAATGCGATATTTTTAAGTTTTTCAAAATTTAACTGTATGAAAACTTCTTTTAATGTGTAATTTTCATATTTTGAATGCATGACAAAGTATAATGGAAACAAAATATTTTAGGAGCAGGGGCTGTGTCAAACCTCCATTTTGAAAATATTAAACTAGAAGCATACATATGTCAAAAACTTCATCTAAAGGCTCTTTTATAACATGCTATATGCACTTTGGAATGACATTGAAAATGTCTTTGAAAACGCGCAATAGCCAAAGGGCGTAGATTAATGCGAGTCATGCGCACTAAAGGGCTAAAAAATTCATAGAGCATTGAATTATCATATGATTTTTTCCTTCCAGACTGTCAACCAGGGTGGTATGGGGCAAACTGCAAACAGCCTTGCCACTGTGCCAACGGTCCTGGAGATTGCTTCAGATTCTCCGGTCACTGTAGAGGTGGCTGCTCCACAGGATGGACAGGTCAATCATGCCAAATTGAAGGTAATAACAACTTCTTGGTCGTATTGTAATTGAAAGTAATGTGCTTAAAATCTGCTGCACATTTAAGTAGAAAAATACAACCCTCAAATAGCAAATGTTTCCTAAAAACAATGGTCATTATTTCACGTTTCATGCTATAAAATATCCACAAATTTTAACTGTATATTAAATTTACAGGGTGTGACAGAATGGACTTCCACATTTCATAGGGTAATAAAAAACGAACGAAACAGTTTAAAAAGTAATTCTTTATATTTTCGAAAAGTAGTTATAATCCAGTTTTATTTCAACTTGGTTTTGAAAATAAAATCACCTAGGTAGTGCCCGTTATTGGCGATAGCACTGACGAAGCCGTTCTCTAGAGTTTTCCCATCACTCTGTCGGTCGTCTCTGGGAGAATGGCGGCAACTTAATTTCAAATAACAGACTTGCGGACCTGCCATCATTTGCATAACTCATCCAAAATACTCTGTGCCGCGGAAACAGAATCTTTGTTTTTAGAGAATGCCTCGATAACGAAACCGTGGTGTTTACCGGATCAACTCATGGTGTCTATTGACAACTAGAAAATTCACCCAAACTGTTTCCACCACCCACGCCCCCCTACTTCCACTATTCCTTTACCAGTTACCTTTTGAAATGTGGAAGTCCATTTTATCACATCCTTTGTATTCTTCTTGGCGCAGGTGTTTAGTTCTGTAGTGAGTTTCGGCTGTGAATTCGTCCACGTATTCAGCAGAGTACCGTGGAATGTTCGAAGAATGACAACGTTCTTCATAAAATAAGAATTTATTCACACGAAATGCATGAAAACCAAGCAAGAACAACGAACCATCAAATAAACACATGAACGATCGAAAGAACAAGTCCGCACACAGAGCTTCGTTACTCTCTTTCAAAATATTCCGATATCATCTTCAAATTTCAGTTCATAGAATTCATCAATTAGACTAGCAAGTCTAGCCCTCGATGAAGGTTCAAAGTTCGTTTTTAAAATCGACCAGGCAACTTTTCCGTCTGTAATGTTCGAAATTAGCGTAACTATCTGACTCTAGACTCCTTTATAAATAGTCGTATACGAACGTTCCTTTAATCGTTTAAGCTCTTGCTTCTCTTTTTCGCTTGCAGTTTCGAGTAATGAGTTAGTCTCTCCGGAAACATAATCCCAGCAACCTCGGTCAATTAGTAGAACCTCCATGTCAACTTTCCATGTCTAATAGTTGAAGCCACTCAACTTCGGAAATGTAAATAGCTGGAGTTTTTGCTTTTCGTTAGACATGTTGACACGGCCCCAGAATACTTTTCCGGTTCAAAGTTCTAACTTTTTCATTCTTCAAAAGACAATGAGGCCCATAACCTTTTAAATTTTCTAAACTAATTACACATCTTAGTACTTATCTTTTTACTCATCTTAGTAAGTAAATTAAAATTTACATGTCCAAAACGCCTAAGAGCTAATTCAACATTTAAGCTTTTACCTTTAAAAAATACATTATAGGATTCAAACTGTTTTGCTGGTACACCATACAGAATATAAAATTTATCCACTCTAGGAGCAGTTAAAAAATATTCCCCCTCTTTCATTATATAAAATAATTTCATTCTCATACCATATAATTTTATACTTAGCCAAATCTATTAGCCCCACATATTAAATTGCGACGCATGTTAGGTGCGTACAAAACATCTTTTAATTTCAGTTGTACGAAACCAGTTTTGTCCTTCACATAAAAAGTTATATCACCTACCCCAAGTATTTCCGAGGTGTAATTCTTGTCACTTATAAGAGCGTCTGTCGACTTTAGTTCTTGAAAATTCTGGAACCAGTCCCTATACTTGCAAAAATGTGAGGAGGCAGCAGAGTCGATTAACCACTCATCTAACTCCGAACTTGGAATTTCGAAATTTTTACTCTCATCTTCCGGCATGGTATAGGAGTGATTTCGTTGAACTTCAGTGAAGAATCCCCCGTACTGCTTGGGTTTCCTAACTTCTTGTGGCCCTTTTACCTTCTTTTCTGATTTTTCCATGTCGTTTATTTTCTTGAAACAACTTTTCACGAAATGTCCTCTTTTGTTGCAATAAGAACAAGTTTTTGCTACAGGTGACCTCTGGGAACATCCATATTGAGGGTCCATTACGTTTCCACTGCGGTGAATGTTTCTTTGCTTCTGTCTGACTTTACTGGAAGCTTGAGTTTTTGTCATGAATGCATCAGATATCACAACAAGTCCTTCATCTTTCTTTGTCTGTTTAATTCTCCCAGATTCACTCACGAGATGGTTTTCGATATTCGTCAAGTTAAAATCTTTATCTTCTAGACGATACAGCAACTGCACTAAGTTGTCGTAGTCGGGCGGCAACTTTCGAATTAATTGAAAACAGCCGAGTTGGTTAGGCATATCAAAACCTGCTTCCTGAATTAATAGCTTCTTTTCATGCACTCTCTTTTCACAAAAATAAATTGCAGATCTATTGTCACAAAATACAGTTGGTTTTAACATAGGAAATAACTTAAGTTCGGTTAAAACATTGTTAAACCATAACAATTCTTTCGCAGTTTCAGTAAGAGACACAAATTCTGCCTCCATGGAACTAAGTGCAATGCCCTTCTGTTTACTTACTTTCCAAGAAAATGGAAGATTACCGATACAAATTAAATGTCCACTTGTTGAGTGTCTTTCGGTCAGGTGGGAGCCCCAACTCGCATCTGAGTAGGCTATAAGTTCACAATTCTGTACATTTGATAGATTTAATTTGTAATCACTGGTATTGAAAATATAATTAAGCAAATCAACTAAAATCAGCCAATGCTGATATGTGTAACCATTGCAAAATTGTGACATTGTATTCACGCTGAAAGTTATGTCAGGGCGACTTCTGTCAGCCAAAAACGAAAGACATCCGATCAACGATCGATATGGATATTTTCGCATTATTTCATTTTCTATAATTTCACTTTCTTTTATTTTTGGCGGTAAAGACACCACCTTAAATGGTAAATTAACAAAACTTTTTGGAATATCTTTAAAATCATTTTTAAGTTTATTAATGTAAGTTTTTTTATGTAAAAATACATTATCGTTTTCCTTCTCGAAATGTACACCTAATAAATATTCAACTTTAACTACACTGCTGGCCACCGAAATTGCAACACCAAGAAAGACAAGAGATATCACAACAAAATTTATTTTGTAGATAACATGTTGACCAAGTATCAAATGATTAAATTTATAGACTTCTGTGAAGTGTGGTTCCTGCCAAAATCAGTAGCCAGAGTAGCCGCCATTGTTGGAGATCACCGCTGCCACACGCCTCGGCATTGATTCAAAGAGACTTTGGATGAGTTCTTGGAGTACAGCAGACCAAGCAGCTTCCACACGTTGCCAAAGTTGATCTGCTGTGGCAGCTGGGGATGGAATCTGGGTCAATCGTAGAGCAACCATGGACCACATGTTTTCTATCGGTGAAAGATCCCGAGAGCGAGGCGGCCAGGGAAGCAATTCAATCTGGCGATTGACGAAGAACCGTTGGACAATGCGTGGCACGTGTGGTCGCGCATTATCCTGTTGAAATATGGCTGTGGGCAAGCCCTGAAGGTAAGGAAGGGCAATTGGCTCCAACATCTCGGAGATGTAGCGCTGGCTGTTTAAAGTACCGGCAATGCGTACTAGAGGTGTGCGAGAGTGATATCCAATACCGCCCCATACCATAATACCCGGTGCAGGACCAGTGTGGCGGTGCATAACGCAGCTGTTCAGCATCCTCTCTTCACGGTGTCTCCAGACTCGAATGCGACCATCGTGGTGATGCAGACAGAAGCGTGACTCGTCAGTAAAGACAATTTCATTCCATTCTGCCGTCCACATCCTTCTGTCATCGCACCATTGGCGGCGGAGACGTCTGTGGTTCTGCGTCAAGGGTAGACAAAGCAATGGACGTCTTGCGGACAGACCACTCTGCTGTAAACGGCGTCGAATGGTACGCGCAGACACTGGATGATGTGTTACAGACTGCATGTGCTGTGCTATGGTTCGTGATGTGACTGAGCGATCCGTCACTGCCATGCGCACAATTTGCCTGTCATCACGTGAAGTGGTGCGCTGAGGTGGATGCGATCGAACACGCCGGTCCGTCGTACCCTCCTGTATCCAACGATCACATATCCGCATTACAGTTGTTTGGTTTCGTCCAACACGACTACCAATTTCCCTGAAAGATAATCCACAATCTCGGTAGGCCACTATCCTTCCTCTTTCGAACTTCGGATACTTGATCAAAAGATGATCGCTGTTTTCGATGAGGCATAATTGATCGTTTTTTTGAAAATACCACAAGAAAAACACAATTGCCGAACTTGAAATCGTCGAAATCTCCAATACTTAAATAGCGCTTTGAAGTGGCGCCACAGGCGCGCGTGATGTGGGTCTGCGCTGAAATTCTAATCATTTGCATATCTCACCTCCTCTAATGCATGTTGTAAATTTCATGTTATTTGCATGTTTCCTTCAGGGTGTTGCATTTACAGTGGCCAGCAGTGTAGTTCAACAATGTCCAGTTTTGCTTTTAGGTTTGTAACTACACATTTAATGCAATTTTCATTCTCACCAAATACTACAATATCATCTACATACACAAGTAATATTACTTCATTTTTCAATTTATAAACACAATTACAATATTTCAATTTCTTAAAACCTTCTAATTCTAATACAGTATCTAATTCTTTATTCCACATTCTACTACTTTGATGCAACCCGTAGATAGATTTTTGTAGCAAACATACCTTGGATTCATTTCCCATTTCGATATAACCTGGCGGTTGATGCATATAAGTTTTCTCGTGTAACTCGCCATACAAGTATGCTGATTTTACATCTAATTGTACATGCATCCAACCCAGCCATGAGACCAGAATCATATAAAACAATTTAATTAAGGAAAAATTTACAACTGGGGAAAAATGTTTGTGTAATCCAATCCAAGTCTCTGTTTAAATCCTAGAGCTACTAGTCTCGCTTTAAATTTTTTGATTCTTAAATTTGCGTCCTTTTTTACAGAATAAAGCCATCTACAACCTAAAATCTTAGAATCCTTAGGAGGGTCAACTAACTTCCACACTTTACGTTTGTGCATGGTTTTTATCTCCTCATCCATAGCTTTATGCCAATTATGCTTTTCTTTTGATGTTTGGGATTGTTCGAAAGATTCAGGTTTGGTTTGGTTTGGAGCGCTAGGGTCATTTTTTGCTACACGAGGGCTAATTAGACCGGGACCTACAGCTTAAAGCCGATTCCGAACGGCTACAAACATCCATGCCAAGAGTGGGACTCGAACCCACAGACTCCGGTACCGAATGCCAGCGCCCTAGCTATTCTGCCATCGTCCCGAACGATAGGAATTTCAATATTATGCACTTCCTTTGAGAAAGGTTTACAAAATTAGATTGATCAGGCTCCTCAGAATTTTCACTATCTGAATTACTAGATATATCACTATCTACTTGATGCTTTATTTGAGAAATAGGTTTAAAATTGAATAGTTCCGGGTTAAATATTAAATTGTCTTTTTCGCAATATCTCGTTACATCATTTATCGACCTTAAACGCGGTTTTCCGTTCGGCGGGTAATAATAAACATCAATACGCTTACTAAGATTCCTATGTCGGCTTTGTTTGCAGTTTATTTTTTCGTACACTGGGGATATGACAATACGCCAGTGACCCTAAAAATTTGAAATGTTTAACGGAGGCTTTTCTACCTGTCCAAATTTCAAATGGTGTTACATTTTTCGTCAATTGATGTTCACAACGATTACGTATGTGAACAAATGCGTGTAAAGCTTCACCCCAAAATCTTAATTGTAATCCACTATCCTGCAGAATTGCCCGAATACCTTCTACAATTGTTCGATTAAAACGTTCAGCTACCCCATTCTCTTCCGGAGTAAAAATTGAAGTTCTTTCGGCTTTTATACCCGTTTCTTTAAGAAAAGATTCAAATTCTTTACTGCAAAATTCGATCCCATTATCACTTCTAACAGATTTTACTTTTCTATTCAACCGATTTTCCGCAAAAGTAAGATATTCTTTAAAGCATGTAAAAACATCAGATTTCTTTTCAATAATATATACAATAGTATACCTAGAGTAATCATCTATTATAGACAAAAAATATGACTTTCCACTTAAAGATTTTACTGGAGATGGTCCCCACACGTCCATATGCACTTTTTTCTAAAACATTATTGGTACTTATACTAGCATGAGATTTAAAAGTAGCTCTAGTACATTTTGCAAGATTACAACTTACACAAGATTCAGGTCGGTACGTCAGTCGTGACGTGAGGAAGGCGGAGCTCCACGTTGCTTCCGAAATTTGTATTACCGCTTCCCAACAAGCTCACAGCGTAGTTCTGGGTCGGTTTAAAATGTTGTTTGAGTTTTGAAGTTTGCGCTTTAGAAAAATTCGCAAGGTTTGTAGAAAATAGTGTATAAAAGTTTGAATGATTCCATGTGATATATCTCGTGGTAGTATAAACTCACGAATGGTGTGTTTTAGGACAAATTTGTTTTAAAATATAGTGTGATAGATTTTAGCTTATCAGGGATTCAGCAAGAATCTATTGATACAGAAACTGTTAAATCCCCGCTCCAGACATGATATGAGTTGAAACTTAAGTTTACCGTAGTACCGTCATAGCAATTTGTCCTCAAATGGCAAACTCATTATTATCTACTATTTACTGACTTAAGAAATTTAGTGATGTACCTAGAGCAGTCGGAAACTTGTTCTATGTGCGAGTTCTTCAAAGCATAGTTTGAGGAGTGGAGGTATTACGAAAAACATTTTAAACGTAAAGAAGTATTTTTTATAAATCTTTTTATAAATCTGTCTGAATATTTTTTATAGATCTGTCTTTGATACCTTTAAGCTTCCAGAGGGAGTGTTTCTGAAAACTGTAGATTTTGTTCCGACGAGAAAGCATTTCTTAAGAAATTTCTTTTTTATAACTACGAAATTATTTTATTAACTGATAAGAGAATTTTCACGCGGTATTTTACACACAAGATTTGTATTTTATAATATGAAGGGATAAAAAGGGCATTTTTTGTGAAGGGGACAGGGCACTTTTCGACAAGTGTAAAAAAGGAAATTTTCGCTGTTTGTGTAGCCATAACTTTTTTAGTTACTAAAATATTACAATAATTCTTTAACCAGAGATAAATGCTGTAATTGTGAGAATCTGGTTTAAAATTTACACATATTAGTTTATAATATTTTTTATAACAATGCAAAAAAAAAACATACTTTTACCATGAAAAAATCTTGTGTATTTTCAAGTACACTTTTCTTAAAAACTGAATAAGATCTTACCTTCAAAATTGGCATGGATCTTATATATATGCTTTATTTAACATTGTGAATACAATATATATTTTCTTAAAGGTATACAAATGTGTTTAAAAAATTACAAATTTTATATAGCAAAAAATGAATTTTTTTAACATTTAATTTCATATTAAAAACATTTTATAACTTATATATAAAAAAAAATTTCAATTTATTAGATATAAAACTGCTATTTTAATGATACTGTGAAGTTTCACATGTATAGCTGTAATAGTACGTTTCAAAAAGTGTACCAAAAGATGAAAAAAATGCCATTTTGAGAAAACTTAAAAAAAACCTTTACATACCCAATTTTTATAACTTTTAACATTTTTAAAAATTCCTGGCATGTAATCTTGTTTTATTTCTCTATAATCTGCCTGTTTTTCAATAATTGTTCTACGTTTCCAGGCTTCTTTTGTGTGCTTTTACACTTTGATCTAGGCTTCGCAAATTCTAGTTTTGTCAATTTTGCGATGTGAAGCTTGCATATTTGAGCCAGGATTAATATTCATTGCTTCAAACACCTTTGTTAGGCTGTACACACCGTCACTGAAGCATATTACAGCATGCATAACATCAATTTTTAGTGTGTTAATGCCTACAAACTTTGTGTTTGGAACCCTTTCCCAGATACAGCTGTTAAAGCTCCCATTTGGGTCCTGTGTACAGCCATGCAAACACTTTGCTAAAAGCTTCTTGTCAGCAAGGTATCTAAAAACTGGCTTTATGGCAGTTAAAACTGCTTCGGGCAATGAGTGGTTATGTACATATTTCTCACCAGTTTCTTTGGCTCGATTGAAACCACACCAGCTGCCATGTCCTACAGGACACGGGCATGTTGCGGATTGTCATCTTTTGACAATTTATATAAATAAATGCCCCATACGGATTTAGCTATATCATCAACCGTCTTATTAGTATTATAGATAAACCATAATAATTTTGCAGTTTATTTCACAGTCAGTCAGTCGTCCACGCCCAGAAATATTTTTGCCATCAGCAAGTTTGCAATTTTTTAAGTTCTTTCGTAAAGACCTAAGTCTGCACCCCATCCTTTTTTGGATGTGGCCAATACATACCAGTTTTTTTACTTCAATATCATTGACATACACTTTGGCCTCTGTAACAGAACCCTTTCACGTCCCCATCGCCAGGTATTTCACATAGCGTACATTACGTGTGGCCTCTGAGCGACGGAAAATGTTGAGAACGCCAGCTGCTTCCATTCCACCACTATATCCTTGAAAGCTTTTTTTCACGTTCGTGAGGGGTTTCTTCCTTGGAATTACCAAAAAAGCAATATCTTATTAGGCATTCTATGTCCAAAACTTTTCCATTTTCAAGGGAAGTAGCACACATAACTCCATCCAATGATGTATGCTCCCTTTTCTGCCAGGTTCCATCAAATGCAGCAACTATGTCTGTATCACCATCCTGTAATTCTTCAGTTTCATTTATTGCATTGATAACTGATAAGGCATTCATCAATTTTTCCTTACACCGTTGAAAC
This sequence comes from Dolomedes plantarius, assembly GCA_907164885.2. Lineage (NCBI taxonomy): Eukaryota > Metazoa > Arthropoda > Arachnida > Araneae > Dolomedidae > Dolomedes > Dolomedes plantarius. The sequence continues at coordinate 54,435,272 of OU015502.1, read as the reverse complement.
TTCGCAGGAGGAGGAGGTAAATTCATCATTCCACATAAATTATCTGTAGCTGTTTTGCCTTTACCAAGGCATCTCATTACATACAATAATCTCATATTAATATCATAAGCTTCGGAAGCATGTGACGTCAGAGGATGTAGAATGTCTACAATTTATGCAAAACACTAAACTTGTTGCCAGACCTTTGCTACTGCCAACACCTTCATACACATCGAAACTGTTTGCAGAACTACAGTTTTTGCACAGTGCAACTGTACTTATTAAAGATTTAAAAAATAATATTGTGGATATTAACATTCCGTTAAGGAAACTTTAATATTAAAGTGTCCTTTAACGTAAGCATTCTCATCAATTTCACAAAGATTTATTTTTTTACCTGACGCACTGTCGTTCATTTGATCGGAATTCATTTCACTTGTCACAGTTTTTTAACCTCCATAATACTTCCTTTTACCGATTTTTTTTAATTCGAGGCATAGCAAAAGGAAGTAAGCTTGGATAAAATATGTATATAAAAAAGGGTAATCCAAATAGTATCAAAAAATTATGGCCGGAAGAAGCGGTGAAAACAAGCGATGCAATAAAGCACGAGGTAAAAGAGTAAGTAACTATTATTTGAAAGTAAAAAAAAAACACAGCTTGGAATACATCTGCGATAAGAAGTGCGCCGTTAAAAATCATTGAGTTTGCAATAAAAATAAAGCTAGCAATCAAAATGCTTGAAAGGGCAGGGAATCAAAACAAACAACTGTCCCTTTAAATGGGCGTGGCAATCTGTTTACAAGTTAAATTTTAAAATTTTCACTATTCTAGAGACGGAAACAGTACAAATTATATATTTTTCGGATCAGAGAAATGTCTCCAATTTGTTAAGTACCAAATTGAAATTTCGATCTTTTTAATGATTTTCACGTCCCTGTCCCCTCAGAATTTTCCATTTATTCAGCAATATGCCAAAATTGAAGTGGCAATTAGCTAAGACTGACTCCGATCCTTGCGGTGCTATATAAACCGGAGCCAAGCACTTCAGCAGGAAGCCTATATGGACCTGGTCTGGAACTTCCAGTCAGGTGGCATTAGAAACAACCTACATTGGGTAAGGACCTTGCAAGGGAACAATATGCTACGCAGAGAGAATTATTTGCTAAGAAGAAACCAGAAAGATCATGTGATTTTCCTTTTGTTCCACATGAACAGCATAAGTGTTCACGGTGTTTCATTACAGAATTCCTGTTCGAACTCAGAAATTGGAAAACACTTCAGGGTTATTCTTTCAAGAGCATTCTATATTTTCCCCCTCCTGAATCTGTTATAATTAATTACATACTGAAATCTCTCCCTTTCTTTTTTTTCAGTTTTAGGCTGATTGTCCATAAATTCTCAACGACAAAAAGACAATAACTTAATCAGAAAAACAATGAAGAGGATGTTTTCTGAAGTTACTAGAGCTGTCTGAAAGATTGGCTATACAACTGAACTGTTATAATTATGTGTTCATTCAATGGATAGTTGTTTTAATAATTATGTGTGTGGCATAATTATTAAGATGAACTCATCAGTTGCAGTTTAACGAATTCCTTTCTGTGCTCTTGTATTGTATCAACAGTAATAAATTCATTCATGTAGTATAAACGTATTATTTAATAATCAAATTTTCGAAAAACAACGTTTGCAACCGAAATGGTTGGAAAATGTGCCGTATTTTTCTGACCACAAAACACTCTTTTACACGAAAAAAAAATCTAAAAATTGGGGTACGTATTATAGTCCGAAGATGACATTAAAATAAAATGAATATTTTAATATACATATTATATACGAGTGCCGTCCAGAAAGTAGTACCCGTTCTAGCCGTGTACATCACTGAAGTATCACTTAAGGTCGCCACTTAAGGTCAGCTAACCTCAGTCGATTATCTACTGTCCGCGAGGTTATGTTTCGCCATTAATGTTTTTTCTTTTTTCTACGAGTATTCAAAATGTTTTTTTTAAAAATGAGAACGCCGCCAATTGTGAGGTGTGATTCATTAACACAAGAAACGAGCGACCATGTGAAATTTATCGTCAAATCAAAGATGTTTATGGAGGTAACGCAATGGATGAATCATCTATTCGGCGATAGTGTCGAAATTTTAACTCGGGAAGAGAGAACGTCCGTGATGATGAGCAAACAGGATGCCCGTCGGTACGGCGTTGTGCTTCTCTGAACAATGCAATGCCAGACCTCACACTGCTGCAAAAACAGAACTTCTGAACAAGTTTCAATAGGAAATTTTCAACTACCCACCCTGCAGCCCAGATCTGGCACCATCTGATTTTCAACTTTTTTTTTTTCCAAAAATGAAAGACTTTGCAGATTGAAGGAACAAGTTTTTAAAGTAATGAAGACAGGAAAGAAGGTGACACTAATTGTTTTAATGAACTGGCGGTGGCTGAATACGAGGCAGGGATACAAAAACTCATTGCGCGCTATGACAAGTATTTGATTTTACATGGTGATTGCGTAGGAAAGTAGTTAAGTTATAATTATATAAAATAAAAAGGTCCTTTTAAATATCTTCTCTAGAGTGAAGATATTTGTTTTTTTAATTATTAAATTTAATTAAGACGGCCCTAGTATATTTCATATATTTTAAAATTTTTATTATATATTTTTTTTACCTTTATGAAGTAAGAAATTGAAAACATCTTTATATACCAAACAATAATCAAAATATTCTTTTCTAAAAATCTTCCCATAAATTCGAGATGCTTCTCATCGTCTTATGGTCCGAAAAATACACTACAGGGTACATCAATATCATGAATTGTGTAATATAATCAAATTTCAATCAACTTTAGCTGTAAAATGTGGTTATTACACAGAAGAGGCAATACACAGAAAACTACTCAAAACAAGAAAGATTTCAACAATTTTCATCGGAGAAAAAGGCAGTACAATTTCTCTTTGAATCTGGAAATTCAATGGTACATTTAACAAAATTTTTAATTGATATATTACTTCTATACTGCCCTTCTAATAGCAGCCCTTCTAATAGCAGATCAGTATTCTCTGAAGGACGAAACGCAGCAAAGTTCTAGAAATCCTATGAGTAGTTTCGAGGAACTGCGAGACATTTACACGCAGTACACAGGAAAATACTCATGAAATCCCAGGATACAGCAGTTTTTAAATCTGAGAAAAAGGCAATTAATTTTCTTTGAATATGGAAATTGGATGGCCTATATAAGACAATTTTCCATCGTTTTCTAAAAATTTTCTAACTTCCTTTTATATCAGATCAGTATTTTTTGAAGAACGACACGCAGAAAAATTCTAGAATTCCTATGAGTAGTTTCGAGGAACTGCGAGACATTTACACGCAGTACATAGGAAAATACTCATGAAATCCCAAGATACAGCAGTTTTTATCGGAAAAAAGTGCAGTTCATTTTCTCTTTATCTCTGCAAATACTCGTAGAATAACACATATACCAAAGTTTTTAAATGTACATTCTTCTTCTAATTTCTTCTGAAAGCAGATTAGTATTTTCTGAAGCAAAAAGCGTAGAACTCCTGAATTCGCGTAGCCAGGTGATGCAGAATGGCTAGGGCGCTGGCATTCGGTTCAGATCCTGTGGGTTCGAATCCCACTGCTGGCATGGATGTTTCTAGCCCTTCGGAATCGGCTTTAAACTATGCCCCGGTCTAATTAGTTCTCGTGTAGCAAATAGTTGACCGTAGCGCTCCAAACCAAACCTGAATTCGCATGAGAAGTTTCCAGGGAATGTGTAAGTATTATACGCAGACCACAGGAAAATACTCATGAGAATACAGGTTCAACTGTTAATTTGTACATAAACAAAAATTTTAATGTACAGGTGGTTGTCAAGATAATGGAAACACATCAATATTGGTGGTGTTTATGGAAGTGCTTCGTATTCCTTAAAAACAAGTTTAGGGACCGAGTAAGAGTTTAGTGACCGAGTAAGAGTACTTTTAATGGACTACGTGAGAAATACAAGCAATGCACAGAAAAATAATCAAAACAAGAAACGTTTCAGCAGCTTTTATCGGAGTAAAAAGGCGATTCAAATTCTCTATGAATCTGGAACTAGAATTGTACATTAAACAATTTTTAATTTATATATTACTTCTAATATATAAATTAAATCCTTATTCTCTGCAGCACGAAACGCAGCAAAATTCTACATTTCCTATGAGTAGCTTCCAGGAACTGCGAGACAGTTACACGGAGTACACAGGAAAATACTCATGAAATCCCAGGATTCAACAGTTTATATCGGAGAAAACGGCAGTTCATTTTCTCTTTTTATCTGCAAATAGAAAAAATAACACATGTAAGAAAATTTTCAATTTATGTATTAGTTCTAAGTTCTCCTAATAGTAGTACAGTATTTTCTGGAGAACGAAACGCAAAATAAAATTCCTACGACTAGTTTCGAGGAACTGCGAGAGAGTTAGTTACACGCAGTACTCGGAAAAATAGTCAAATCCCAGAATTCAACAGTTTCAATGAGGAAAAGTCAGATCATTTTATTTTTCAATCTGGAAATAGAATAGCACATATGCCAAAGTTTTTTTTTATGTATATTCTTCTAAAACTGATTAGTATTTCCTGGTCCGAAAAACGTAGCAGAATTCCTGAATTCGCATGAGAAGTTTCCAAGAAATGCGAAATACTCATGAGACCAGGAAATACTCATGAGATTACAGGATCAACTGTTAATTTGTATATAAAAAGTTTTTATGTATATTTTAATTATAAATACACTGCTGGCCACTGTAAATGCAACACCCTGAAGGAAACATGCAAATAACATGAAATTTACAACATGCATTAGCGGAGGTGAGATATACAAATGATTAGAATTTCAGCGCAGACGCACATCACGCGCGCCTGTGGCGCCACTTCAAAGTGCTATTTAAGGCTTGGAGATTTCGACGATTTCAAGTTCGGCAATTGTGTTTTTCTTGTGGTTTTTTCAAAAAAAACGATCAATTATGCCTCGTCGAAAACAGCGATCATCTTTCGATCAAGTATCCGAGTTCGACAGAGGAAGGATAGTGGCCTACCGAGATTGTGAATTATCTTTCAGGGAAATCAGTAGTCGTGTTGGACGAAACCAAACAACTGTAATGCGGATATGTGATCGTTGGATGCAGGAGGGTACGACGGACCGCCGTGTTCGATCGCATCCACCTCAGCGCAACACTTCACGTGATGTCAGGCAAATTATGCGCATGGCAGTGACGGATCCCTCAGTCACATCACGAACCATAGCACAGCACATGCAGTCTGTAATGCATCATCCAGTGTCTGCGTGTACCATTCGACGCCGTTTACAGCAGGGTGGTCTATCCGCAAGACGTCCATTGCTTTGTCTACCCTTGACGCAGAACCACAGACGTCTCCGCCGCCAATGGTGCGATGACAGAAGGATGTCGACGGCAGAATGGAATGAAATTGTCTTTACTGACGAGTCACGCTTCTGTCTGCAACACCACGATGGTCACATTCGAGTCTGGAGACACCGTGAAGAGAGGATGCTGAACAGCTGCGTTATGCACCGCCACACTGGTCCTGCACCAGGTATTATGGTATGGGACGGTATTGGATATCACTCTCGCACACCTCTAGTACGCATTGCCGGTACTTTAAACAGCCAGCGCTACATCTCCAAGGTGTTGGAGCCAGTTGTCCTTCCTTACTCATGAAATCCGAGGATTGACCAAATTTTATCGGAGACAAGGGCAGCTCATTACCTCTTTGAATCTTGAAATTCAATTTTCTCATTGAGGACGATTTATCTTCTTTTTTCAAAAAAATTTCTAACTTCCTCTTCTATCAGATCTTTATTTTTTGAAATATGACAAGCAGCAAAGTTCTATAATTCCTATGAGTACTTTCGAAGAACTGCGTTTCATTTACACGCAGTACACAGGAATATACTCTTAAAATCACAGGATTCATTAAATTTTATCGCAGAAATGGGCAGTTCATTTTCTCTTTGAATCTGGAAATTCAATGGCCCATATAATATAATTTTCCATCTTTTTCTAAAAATTTTCTATTTTCCTCTTATACTAGATCAGTATTTTTTGAAACACGACGCGAGGAAAATTTCTAGGATTCCTATGAGTACTTTCAAGGAACTGCGTTACAGTTATACGCAGTACACAGGCAAATACTCAAGAAATCCCAGGATTCGACAGTTTTTATCGGAGATAAACGCAGTTCACTTTCTCTTTTTATCTGGAAATATAATAGATTACATAGGACATTTTTCCATCTCTTTCTAAATATTTTATAACTGCCTCTTGTATCACATCAGCATTTTTTGTAGCACGACACGCAGCAAAATTCTAGAATTCCTGTCAGTAGTTTAGAGGAACTGCGTTACAGTTACACGCTGTCAGTTCACAGGAAAATACTCATGAAATCCCTAGGATTCAATACCGGAGGAAAAGTCAGTTCATTTTCTCTTTCAATGTGGAAATAGAATGGCCCATCTCAGACAATTCTCCTTCTTTTTCCAAAAATGTTCTAACGGCCTCTTGTATCAGATCAATAATTTTTAAATCACGACATGCGGCAAAATTCTAGAATTTCTATGAGTAGTTTCAAGAAACTGCGCTAAATTTACACGCAGTACACAGGAAAATACTCATGAAATCCGAGGATTCACCAAATTTTATTGGAGACAAGGGCAGCTCATTACCTCTTTGAATCTTGAAATTCAATTTTCTCATTGAGGACAATTTATCTTCTTTTTTCAAAAAAATTTCTAACTTCCTCTTGTATCAGATCTTTATTTTTTGAAACATGACACGCAGCAAAGTTCTGAGGAGTTCAAAGGAACTGCGTTGCAGTTACACGCAGTTAGTTCACAGGAAAAAAATCATGAAATCCCACGATATTCAATATCGCAGAAAAAGGCAATTCGTTTTCTGTTTGAATCTCGAAATAGAAGAGCTTAAAACGAACAATTTTCCATCTTTATCTAAAAAAATTTCTAACTGCCTCTTATATCACATTAGCATTTTTTGTAGTACGACACGCAGCAAAATTCTAGAATTCCTATGAGTAGTTTCGAGAAACTGCGTTACAGTTACACGCAGTACACAGGAAATCGCACTCATGAAATCTCAGGATTCAACAGTTTTTTCGGAAAAAAGACAGTTCATTTTCTCTCTTTATCTGGAAATACAATGTCACATATAAGGAAATTTTTTATTTAAATGTTGATTCTAATATTTTCTAATAATACATACCTTTTTTGTGAAGCACAAAACTCAGCAAAATTCAAGAATTCATAAAGCTGGACACATCCATAAAGAAAACATCCCTTCATTGATCACGCGACCAGTGGACATGTTGACGTGCCTATTGCAAACGTTCCAGCCTACGGCGGGGCGTGACCGGGACGAAAATGGCTGGTTCCTACGAAAATTGACCACCTTCGCGAAGGCTTCTACGTAAGGTTGACGTTGATAAAAACCTTCCGGAACTTGCAGCGACGGAGGATGCGCAGCGAGGGTGTTGAGACTGAGTTGCGGTTCTAAACCTTCGTGCGCATAATGACATATATCGGTCATCAGCACTCGTCGTAGCGTATGGCCTTCCTTGGCTGAACCTCTTGGTTGTCGAATCCTTGGTTAGAAGTTGTCGCCAAAGTCTCTAAATCACAGACGGACTCGCATTTAGCCATCTGACCACTTATTCTGACTGTTTCCTGCCTCTAGTCTCCCAATAGCTCGCCTGGAGATTGTAACGATGCCAGGAGGTCATTGTTACAATTTGGTTATGAAAGATGTCTAATCAGCCTCGCAGCGATAATTGACACCTTGCTCTGAGACATGCAATCTTATGTTCCTCGCAAATGGCGTATTGTGACTGCAGCGATACAAATTTGCATAATGTAGTATTGTTCAGCACCTTTTACTTATTCAAACGTATTACCTTCCACATATTCAAATTTTGAACTAATTGACCTAGTTTTGAACGTGTTATCCCTCTTTTTATGATTTTTCCTTAAATTTGGTAACTAGTGTAGAATGGCCGATATAACACAATTTTCCATCTTCTTGTAAAAATTTTCTTTCTTCCTTACATCAGATCAGAATTTTTTTAAGCACGACAAGCACCAAAATTCTAGAATTAATATCAGTAATTTCGAGGAACTGCGTCACATTACACGCAGTACACAGGAAAATACTCATGAAATCCCAGGATTCAACAGTTTTCATCGCAGTAAAAGGCAGTTCTATTTCTCTTTTAATCTTAGAAAGGCCCATAAAACACAATTTTCCGTCGTTTTCTAAAAATGTTCTTACTTCTTTTATATCATATCTGTATTTTTTAAAGCACGATCACGTATCAAAATTCTATAATTCCTATGAGTAATTTCGAGTAACTGCGTTACAGTTACACGCAATACACAGAAAAATACTCATGAAATCACAGGATATTCAATATCGGAGTACAAGGCAGTTCGTTTTGTCTTTGAATCTGGAAATAGAATAGCTTATATAGAACAAGTTTCCATCTTTTTCTAAAAAAATTTCTTTGCGTCTTATATCAGATCAGCATTTTTTGAAGCACGATAAGCAGCAAAATTCTAGAATTCCTATGAGTAGTTTCCACGAACTGCTTTACAGTTACACGCAGTTCACAGGAAAGTACTCATGAAATCCCAGGAATCATAAGTTTTTTCGGAGAAAAAGACAGTTCATTTCCTTTTTGAATCTGAAAATAGAATAGCTTATATAGGAAAATTTTTCATCTTTTTTTAAAAATTTTCTAGCTGCCTCGTACACCACAGAAGTATTTTTTGAAGCACGAAATGCGCAAATCTCTAGAATTCTTATGAGTAATTTCGAGGACCTGCGTTACATTTACATGCAGCTCACAAGAAAATACTCATGAAACCCCAGGATTCAACAGTTTTCATCACAGTTAAAAGCAGTTCAATTTCTCTTTCAATCTGCAAATAGAATGGACCATATAACACTCTTTTCTATTTTTTTCTAAAAATTTTCTTACTTCTTTTATATCAGATGAGTATTTTTTGAAGCACGGTAACGCAGCAAATTTCTACAATTCCTATGAGTAATTTCAAAAAACTGCGTTACAGTTACACGCAGTACACGGTAAAATACTCATGAAATCCCACGATATTCAATATCGTAGAAAAAGGCAATTTGTTTTCTGTTTGAATCTGGAAATAGAAGAGCTTATAACGAACAATTTTCCTTCTTTATCTAAAAAAATTTCTAACTGAATCTTTTATCAGATTAGCATTTTTTCACGCACGACAAGCAGCAAAATTCTAGAATTCCTATCAGTAATTTCGAGGAACTGCGTCACATTACACGGAGTACACAGGAAAATACTCATGAAATCACAGGATTCAGCAGTTTTCATCGCAGTAAAAGGCAGTTCTATTTCTCTTTTAATCTTAGAAAGGCCCATAAAACACAATTTTCCGTCGTTTTCTAAAAATGTTCTTACTTCTTTCATATCATATCAGTATTTTTTAAAGTACGATCACGCATCAAAATTCTATAATTCAGATGAGTAATTTCGATTAACTGAGTTACAGTTACACGCAATACACAGGAAAATACTCATGAAATCACAGGATATTCAATATTGGAGTACAAGTCAGTTCGTTTTGTCTTTGAATCTGGAAATAGAATAGCTTATATAGACCAAGTTTCCATCTTTTTCTAAAAAAATTTCTTTGCCTCTTATATCAGATCAGCATTTTTTGAAGCACGATACGCAGCAAAATTCTAGAATTCCTATGAGTAGTTTCCACGAACTGCTTTACAGTTACACGCAGTTCACAGGAAAGTACTCATGAAATCCCAGGAATCAAGTTTTTTCGGAGAAAAAGACAGTTCATTTCCTTTTTTAATCTGGAAATAGAATAGCTTATATAGGAAAATTTTTCATCTTTTTTTAAAAATATTCTAACTGCCTCGTACACCACAGAAGTATTTTTTGAAGCACGAAATGAACAAATCTCTAGAATTCATATGAGTAATTTCGAGGACCTGCGTTACATTTACATGCAGCTCACAAGAAAATACTCATGAAACCCCAGGATTCAACAGTTTTCATCACAGTTAAAAGCAGTTCAATTTCTCTTTCAATCTGCAAATAGAATGGACCATATAACACTCTTTTCTATTTTTTTCTAAAAATTTTCTTACTTCTTTTATATCAGATGAGTATTTTTTGAAGCACGGTAACGCAGCAAATTTCTACAATTCCTATGAGTAATTTCAAAAACTGCGTTACAGTTACACGCAGTACACGGTAAAATACTTATGAAATCCCTAGGATTCGATACCGGAGGAATAGTCAGTTCATTTTTTCTTTCAATGTGGAAATAGAATGGCCCATCTGAGACAATTCTCCTTCTTTTTCCAAAAATGTTCTAACGGCCTCTTGTATCTGATCAATAATTTTTAAAGCACGACATGCGGCAAAATTCTAGAATTTCTATGAGTAGTTTAGAGGAACTGCGTTACAGTTACACGCAGTTAGTTCACAGGATAATACTCATGAAATCCCTACTATTCAATACCGGAGGAAAAGTCAGTTCATTTTCTCTTTCAATGTGGAAATAGAATGGCCCATCTGAGACAATTCTCCTTCTTTTTCCAAAAATGTTCTAACGGCCTCTTATACCAGATCAGTATTTTTTGAAACACGACGCGAGGAAAATTTCTAGAATTCCTATGAGTACTTTCAAGGAACTGCGTTACAGTTATACGCAGTACACAGGAAAATACTCAAGAAATCCCAGGATTCGACAATTTTTATCGGAGATAAACGCAGTTCACTTTCTCTTTTTATCTGGAAATATAATAGATTACATATGACATTTTTCCATCTATTTCTAAAAATTTTCTAACTGCCTCTTATATCACATCAGCATTATTTGTAGCACGACACGCAGCAAAATTCTAGAATTCCTATCAGTAGTTTAGAGGAACTGCGTTACAGTTACACGCAGTTAGTTCACAGGAAAATACTCATAAAATCCCTAGGATTCAATACCGGAGGAAAAGTCAGTTCATTTTCTCTTTCAATGTGGAAATAGAATGGCCCATCTGAGACAATTCTCCTTCTTTTTCCAAAAATGTTCTAACGGCCTCTTGTATCAGATCAATAATTTTTAAAGCACGACATGCGGAAAAATTCTAGAACTTCTATGAGTAGTTTCAAGGAACTGCGCTAAATTTACACGCAATACACAGGAAAATACTCATGAAATCCGAGGATTCACCAAATTTTATCGGAGACAAGGGCAGTTCATTATCTCTTTGAATCTTGAAATTCAATTTTCTCATTGAGGACAATTTATCTTCTTTTTTCAAAAAAATTCTAACTTCCTCTTGTATCAGATCTTTATTTTTTGAAACATGACACGCAGCAAAGTTCTATAATTCCTATGAGTACTTTCGAGGAACTGCGTTTCAATTACACGCAGTGCACAGGAATATACTCTTAAAATCACAGGATTCATTAAATTTTATCTCAGAAATTTTCAGTTCATTTTCTCTTTGAATCTGGAAATTCAATGGCCCATATAATATAATTTTCCATGTTTTTCTAAAATTTTTCTAACTTCCTCTTATACCAGATCAGTATTTTTTGAAACACGACGCGAGGAAAATTTCTAGAATTCTTATGAGTACTTTCAAGGAACTGCGTTACAGTTATACGCAGTACACAGGAAAATACTCAAGAAATCCCAGGATTCGACAATTTTTATCGGAGATAAACGCAGTTCACTTTCTCTTTTTATCTGGAAATATAATAGATTACATAGGACATTTTTCCATCTATTTCTAAAAATTTTCTAACTGCCTCTTATATCACATCAGCATTTTTTATAGCACGACACGCAGCAAAATTCTAGAATTCCTATCAATAGTTTAGAGGAACTGCGTTGCAGTTACACGCAGTTAGTTCACAGGAAAAAAATCATGAAATCCCAATATATTCAATATCGTAGAAAAAGGCAATTCGTTTTCTGTTTGAATCTCGAAATAGAAGAGCTTATAACGAACAATTTTCCATCTTTATCTAAAAAAAATTCTAACTGCCTCTTTTATCAGATTAGCATTTTTTGACGCACGACTCGCAGCAAAAATCTAGAATTTCTATGAGTAATTTCGAGGAACTGCGTTACAGTTACACATCAGTTCATAGGAAAATACTCATGAAATCCCAGGATTCAACAGTTTTTATCGGAGATAAAAGCAGTTCACTTTCTCTTTTAATCTGCAATTATAATAGATTGTATAGGACATTTTTCCATCTATTTCTTAAAATTTTCTAACTGCCTTTTATATCATAATAGTATGTTTTGAAGCACGACACGCAGCAAAATTCTAGAATTACCTATGAGTAGTTTCGAGAAACTGCGTTACAGTTACACGCAGTACACAGGAAATCGCACTCATGAAATCTCAGGATTCAACAGTTTTTTCGGAAAAAAGACAGTTCATTTTCTCTCTTTATCTGGAAATTCAATGTCACATATATGGAAAGTTTTAATTTAAATAATGATTCTAATAACTTCTAATAATACATACCTTTTTTGTGAAGCACAAAACTCAGCAAAATTCAAGAATTCATAAAGCTGGACACATCCATAAAGAAAACATCCCTTCATTGATCACGCGACCAGTGGACATGTTGACGTGCCTATTGCAAACTTTCCAGCCTATGGCGGGGCGTGAGCGGGACGTAAATGGCTGGTTCCTACTCAAATTGACCACCTTCGCGAAGCCTTCTACGTAAGGTTGACGTTCATAAAAACCTTCCGGAACTTGCAGCGATGGAGGATGCGCAGCGAGGGTGTTGAGACTGAGATGCGGTTCTAAATCTTTGTGCGCATAATGACATATATCGGTCATCAGCACTCGTCGTAGCGTATGGCCTTCCTTGGCTGAACCTCTTGATTGTCGAATCCTTGGTTAGAAGTTGTTGCCAAAGTCTCTTAATTACAGATGGACTCGCATTTAGCCATCTGACCACTTATTCTGACTGTGTCCTGCCTCTAGTCTCCCAATAGCTCTCCTGGATATTGTAACGATGCCAGGAGGTCATTGTTACAATTTCGTTATGAAAGATGTCTAATCAGCCTCGCAGCGATAATTGCCACCTTGCTCTGAGACATGCAATCTTATGCTCCTCGCAAATGGCGTATTCCGACTGCAGCGCCACTATTTTGCATAATGTAGTATTGTTCAGCACCTTTTACTTATTCAAACGTATTACCTTCCACATATTCAAATTTTGAATTAATTGGCCTAGTTTTGAACGTGTTATCCCTCTTTTTATGATTTTTCCTTAAATTTGGTAACTAGTGTAGAATGGCCGATATAACACAATTTTCCATCTTCTTGTAAACATTTTCTATCTTCCTTAGATCAAATCAGTATTTGTTTAAGCACGACAAGCAGCAAAATTCTAGAATTCCTATCAGTAATTTCGAGGAACTGCGTCACATTACACGCAGTACACAGGAAAATACTCATGAAATCCCAGGATTCAACAGTTTTCATCGCAGTAAAAGGCAGTTCTATTTCTCTTTTAATCTTTATAAAACACAATTTTCCGTCGTTTTCTAAAAATGTTCTTACTTCTTTTATATCATATCTGTATTTTTTAAAGCACGATCACGCATCAAAATTCTATAATTCCTTTGTAATTTCGAGTAACTGCGTTACAGTTACACGCAATACACATTAAAATACTCATGAAATCACAGGATATTCAATATCGGAGTACAAGGCAGTTCGCTTTGTCTTTGAATCTGGAAATAGAATAGCTTATATAGAACAAGTTTCCATCTTTTTCTAAAAAAATTTCTTTGCATCTTATATCAGATCAGCATTTTTTGAAGCACGATACGCAGCAAAATTCTAGAATTCTTATGAGTAGTTTCCACGAACTGCTTTACAGTTACACGCAGTTCACAGGAAAGTACTCATGAAATCCCAGGAATCATAAGTTTTTTCGGAGAAAAAGACAGTTCATTTCCTTTTTGAATCTGGAAATAGACTAGCTTATATAGGACAATTTTCCATCTTTTTCTAAAAATTTTCTAACTTACTCTTATACCATATGAGTATTTTTTGAAACACGACGCGAGGAAAATTTCTAGAATTCCTATGAGTACTTTCAAGGAACTGCGTTACAGTTATACGCAGTACACAGGAAATACTCAAGAAATCCCAGGATTCGACAGTTCTTATCGGAGAAAAACGCAGTTCACTTTCTCTTTTTATCTGCAAATATAATAGATTACATAAGAAATTTTTCCATCTGTTTCTAAAAATTTTATAACTGCCTCTTATATCACATCAGCATTTCTTGCAGCACGACACGCAGCAAAATTCTAGAATTCCTATCAGTAGTTTAGAGGAACTGCGTTACAGTTACACGCAGTTAGTTCACAGGAAAATACTCATGAAATCCCTAGGATTCCATACCGGAGGAATAGTCAGTTCATTTTTTCTTTCAATGTAGAAATAGAATGGCCCATCTGAGACAATTCTCCTTCTTTTTCCAAAACTGTTCTAACGGCCTCTTGTATCAGATCAATAATTTTTAAATCACGACATGCGGAAAAATTCTAGAATTTCTATGAGTAGTTTCAAGGAACTGCGCTAAATTTACACGCAGTACACAGGAAAATACTCATGAAATCCGAGGATTCACCAAATTTTATCGGAGACAGCTCATTACCTCTTTGAATCTTGAAATTCAATTTTCTCATTGAGGACAATTTATCTTCTTTTTTCAAAAAAATTTCTAACTTCCTCTTGTATCAGATCTTTATTTTTTTAAACATGACACGCAGCAAAGTTCTATAATTTTTATGAGTACATTCGAGGAACTGCGTTTCAATTACACGCAGTGCACAGGAATATACTCTTAAAATCATAGGATTCATTAAATTTATCGCAGAAATGGGCAGTTCATTTTCTCTTTGAATCTGGAAATTCAATGGCCCATATAATATAATTTTCCATGTTTTTCTAAAAATTTTTTAACTTCCTCTTATACCAGATCAGTATTTTTTGAAACACGACGCGAGGAAAATGTCTAGAATTCCTATGAGTACTTTCAAGGAACTGCGTTACAGTTATACGCAGTACACAGGAAAATACTCAAGAAATCCCAGGATTCGACAATTTTTATCGGAGATAAACGCAGTTCACTTTCGCTTTTTATCTGGAAATATAATAGATTACATATGACATTTTTCCATCTATTTCTAAAAATTTTCTAACTGCCTCTTATATCACATCAGCATTTTTTGTAGCACGACACGCAGCAAAATTCTAGAATTCCTATCAGTAGTTCAGAGAAACTGCGTTGCAGTTACACGCAGTTAGTTCACAGGAAAAAAATCATGAAATCCCACGATATTCAATATCGTAGAAAAAGGCAATTCGTTTTCTGTTTGAATCTGGAAATAGAAGAGCTTATAACGAACAATTTTCCATCTTTATCTAAAAAAATTTCTAACTGCCTCTTTTATCAGATTACCATTTTTTGACGCACGACCCGCAGCAAAAATCTAGAATTTCTATGAGTAATTTCGAGGAACTGCGTTACAGTTACACGCAGTACACAGGAAAATACTCATGAAATCCCAGGATTCAACAGTTTTTATCGGAGATAAAAGCAGTTCACTTTCTCTTTTAATCTGTAATTATAATAGATTGTATAGGACATTTTTCCATCTATTTCTTAAAATTTTCTAACTGCCTTTATATCATAATAGTATGTTTTGAAGCACGACACGCAGCAAAATTTTAGAATTCCTATGAGTAGTTTCGAGAAACTGCGTTACAGTTACACGCAGTACACAGGAAATCGCACTCATGAAATCTCAGGATTCAACAGTTTTTTCGGAAAAAAGACAGTTCATTTTCTCTCTTTATCTGGAAATACAATGTCACATATAAGGAAATTTTTAATTTAAATGTTGATTCTAATATTTTCTAATAATACATACCTTTTTTGTGAAGCACAAAACTCAGCAAAATTCAAGAATTCATAAAGCTGGACACATCCATAAAGAAAACATCCCTTCATTGATCACGCGACCAGTGGACATGTTGACGTGCCTATTGCAAACGTTCCAGCCTATGACGGGGCGTGAGCGGGACGTAAATGGCTGGTTCCTACTCAAATTGACCACCTTCGCGAAGCCTTCTACGTAAGGTTGACGTTGATAAAAACCTTCCGGAACTTGCAGCGACGGAGGATGCGCAGCGAGGGTGTTGAGACTGAGTTGCGGTTCTAAACCTTTGTGCGCATAATGACATATATCTTTCATCAGCACTCGTCGTAGCGTATGGCCTTCCTTGGCTGAACCTCTTGGTTGTCGAATCCTTGGTTAGAAGTTGTTGCCAAAGTCTCTGAATCACAGACGGACTCGCATTTAGCCATCTGACCACTTATTCTGACTGTGTCCTGCCTCTAGTCTCCCAATAGCTCGCCTGGATATTGTAACGATGCCAGGAAGTCATTGTTACAATTTGTTTATGAAAGATGTCTAATCATCTTCGCAGCGATAATTGCCACCTTGCTCTGAGACATGCAATCTTATGTTCCTCGCAAATGGCGTATTCCGACTGCAGCGCCACTATTTTGCATAATGTAGTATTGTTCAGCACCTTTTACTTATTCAAACGTATTACCTTCCACATATTCAAATTTTGAACTAATTGGCCTAGTTTTGAACGTGTTATCCCTCTTTTTATGATTTTTCCTTAAATTTGGTAACTAGTGTAGAATGGCCGATATAACACAATTTTCCATCTTCTTGTAAACATTTTCTATCTTCCTTAGATCAGATCAGTATTTGTTTAAGCACGACAAGCAGCAAAATTCTAGAATTCCTATCAGTAATTTCGAGGAACTGCGTCACATTACACGCAGTACACTGGAAAATACTCTTGAAATCCCAGGATTTAACAGTTTTCATCGCAGTAAAAGGCAGTTCTATTTCTCTTTTAATCTTTATAAAACACAATTTTCCGTCGTTTTCTAAAAATGTTCTTACTTCTTTTATATCATATCTGTATTTTTTAAAGCATGATCACGCATCAAAATTCTATAATTCCTTTGTAATTTCGATAACTGCGTTACAGTTACACGCAATACACAGAAAAATACTCATGAAATCACAGGATATTCAATATCGGAGTACAAGGCAGTTCGTTTTGTCTTTCAATCTGGAAATAGAATAGCTTATATAGAACAAGTTTCCACCTTTTTCTAAAAAAATTTCTTTGCCTCTTATATCAGATCAGCATTTTTTGAAGCACGATACGCAGCAAAATTCTAGAATTCCTATGAGTAGTTTCCACGAACTGCTTTACAGTTACACGCAGTTCACAGGAAAGTACTCATGAAATCCCAGGAATCATAAGTTTTTTCGGAGAAAAAGACAGTTCATTTCCTTTTTGAATCTGGAAATAGACTAGCTTATATAGGACAATTTTCCATCTTTTTCTAAAAATTTTCTAACTTCCTCTTATACCATATGAGTATTTTTTTAAGCACGACGCGAGGAAAATTTCTAGAATTCCTATGAGTACTTTCAAGGAACTGCGTTACAGTTATACGCAGTACACAGGAAAATACTCAAGAAATCCCAGGATTCGACAGTTCTTATCGGAGAAAAACGCAGTTCACATTCTCTTTTTATCTGGAAATATAATAGATTACATAAGAAATTTTTCCATCTGTTTCTAAAAATTTTATAACTGCCTCTTATATCACATCACCATTTCTTGTAGCACGACACGCAGCAAAATTCTAGAATTCCTATCAGTAGTTTAGAGGAACTGCGTTACAGTTACACGCAGTTAGTTCACAGGAAAATACTCATGAAATCCCTAGGATTCAATACCGGAGGAAAAGTCAGTTCATTTTCTCTTTCAATGTGGAAATAGAATGGCCCATCTGAGACAATTCTCCTTCTTTTTCCAAAAATGTTCTAACGGCCTCTTGTATCAGATCAATAATTTTTAAAGCACGACATGCGGAAAAATTCTAGAATTTCTATGAGTAGTTTCAAGGAACTGCGCTAAATTTACACGCAGTACACAGGAAAATACTCATGAAATCCGAGGATTCACCAAATTTTATCGGAGACAAGGGCAGTTCATTACCTCTTTGAATCTTGAAATTCAATTTTCTCATTGAGGACAATTTATCTTCTTTTTTCAAAAAAATTTCTAACTTCCTCTTGTATCAGATCTTTATTTTTTTAAACATGACACGCAGCAAAGTTCTATAATTCTTATGAGTACATTCGAGGAACTGCGTTTCAATTACACGCAGTGCACAGGAATATACTCTTAAAATCATAGGATACATTAAATTTATCGCAGAAATGGGCAGTTCATTTTCTCTTTGAATCTGGAAATTCAATGGCCCATATAATATAATTTTCCATGTTTTTCTAAAAATTTTCTATCTTCCTCTTATACCAGATCAGTATTTTTTGAAACACGACGCGAGGAAAATGTCTAGAATTCCTATGAGTACTTTCAAGGAACTGCGTTACAGTTATACGCAGTACACAGGAAAATACTCAAGAAATCCCAGGATTCGACAATTTTTATCGGAGATAAACGCAGTTCACTTTCTCTTTTTATCTGGAAATATAATAGATTACATAGGACATTTTTCCATCTATTTCTAAAAATTTTCTAACTGCCTCTTATATCACATCAGCATTTTTTGTAGCACGACACGCAGCAAAATTCTAGAATTCCTATCAGTAGTTTAGAGGAACTGCGTTGCAGTTACACGCAGTTAGTTCACAGGAAAAAAATCATGAAATCCCACGATATTCAATATCGTAGAAAAAGGCAATTCGTTTTCTGTTTGAATCTGGAAATAGAAGAGCTTATAACGAAGCAATTTTCCATCTTTATCTAAAAAAATTTCTAACTGCCTCTTTTATCAGATTAGCATTTTTTGACGCACGACCCGCAGCAAAAATCTAGAATTTCTATGAGTAATTTCGAGGAACTGCGTTACAGTTACACGCAGTACACAGGAAAATACTCATGAAATCCCAGGATTCAACAGTTTTTATCGGAGATAAAAGCAGTTCACTTTCTCTTTTAATCTGTAATTATAATAGATTGTATAGGACATTTTCCATCTATTTCTTAAAATTTTCTAACTGCCTTTTATATCATAATAGTATGTTTTGAAGCACGACACGCAGCAAAATTCTAGAATTCCTATGAGTAGTTTCGAGAAACTGCGTAACAGTTACACGCAGTACACAGGAAATCGCAGTCATGAAATCTCAGGATTCAACAGTTTTTTCGGAAAAAAGACAGTTCATTTTCTCTCTTTATCTGGAAATACAATGTCACATATAAGGAAATTTTTAATTTAAATGTTGATTCTAATAACTTCTAATAATACATACCTTTTTTGTGAAGCACAAAACTCAGCAAAATTCAAGAATTCATAAAGCTGGACACATCCATAAAGAAAACATCCCTTCATTGATCACGCGACCAGTGGACATGTTGACGTGCCTATTGCAAACGTTCCAGCCTATGGCGGGGCTTGAGCGGGACGCAAATGGCTGGTTCCTACGCAAATTGACCACCTTCGCGAAGCCTTCGTAAGGTTGACGTTGATAAAAACCTTCCGGAACTTGCAGCGACGGAGGATGCGCAGCGAGGGTGTTGAGACTGAGTTGTGGTTCTAAACCTTTGTGCGCATAATGACATATATCGGTCATCAGCACTCGTCGTAGCGTATGGCCTTCCTTGGCTGAACCTCTTGGTTGTCGAATCCTTGGTTAGAAGTTGTTGCCAAAGTCTCTGAATCACAGACGGACTCGCATTTAGCCATCTGACCACTTATTCTGACTGTGTCCTGCCTCTAGTCTCCTAATAGCTCGCCTGGATATTGTAACGATGCCAGGAGGTCATTGTTACAATTTGGTTATGAAAGATGTCTAATGAGCCCCGCAGCGATAATTGCCACCTTGCTCTGAGACATGCAATCTTATGCTCCTCGCAAATGGCGTATTCCGACTGCAGCGCCACTATTTTGCATAATGTAGTATTGTTCAGCACCTTTTACTTATTCAAACGTATTACCTTCCACATATTCAAATTTTGAACTAATTGGCCTAGTTTTGAACGTGTTATCCCTCTTTTTATGATTTTTCCTTAAATTTGGTAACTAGTGTAGAATGGCCGATATAACACAATTTTCCATCTTCTTGTAAACATTTTCTATCTTCCTTAGATCAGATCAGTATTTGTTTAAGCACGACAAGCAGCAAAATTCTAGAATTCCTATCAGTAATTTCGAGGAACTGCGTCACATTACACGCAGTACACTGGAAAATACTCATGAAATCCCAGGATTCAACAGTTTTCATCGCAGTAAAAGGCAGTTCTATTTCTCTTTTAGTCTTTATAAAACACAATTTTCCGTCGTTTTCTAAAAATGTTCTTACTTCTTTTATATCATATCTGTATTTTTTAAAGCACGATCACGCATCAAAATTCTATAATTCCCATGAGTAATTTCAAGTAACTGCGTTACAGTTACACGCAATACACAGGAAAATACTCATGAAATCACAGGATATTCAATATCGGAGTACAAGGCAGTTCGTTTTGTCTTTGAATCTGGAAATAGAATAGCATATATAGAACAAGTTTCCATCTTTTTCTAAAAAAATTTCTTTGCCTCATATATCAGATCAGCATTTTTTGAAGCACGATACGCAGCAAAATTCTAGAATTCCTATGAGTAGTTTCCACGAACTGCATAACAGTTACACGCAGTTAACAGGAAAGTACTCATGAAATCCCAGGAATCATAAGTTTTTCCGGAGAAAAAGACAGTTCATTTCCTTTTTGAATCTGGAAATAGACTAGCTTATATAGGACAATTTTCCATCTTTTTCTAAAAATTTTCTAACTTCCTCTTATACCATATGAGTATTTTTTGAAACACGACGCGAGGAAAATTTCTAGAATTCCTATGAGTACTTTCAAGGAACTGCGTTACAGTTATACGCAGTACACAGGAAAATACTCAAGAAATCCCAGGATTCGACAGTTCTTATCGGAGATAAACGCAGTTCACTTTCTCTTTTTATCTGGAAATATAATAGATTACATAAGAAATTTTTCCATCTGTTTCTAAAAATTTTATAACTGCCTCTTATATCACATCAGCATTTCTTGTAGCACGACACGCAGCAAAATTCTAGAATTCCTATCAGTAGTTTAGAGGAACTGCGTTATAGTTACACGCAGTTAGTTCACAGGAAAATACTCATGAAATCCCTAGAATTCAATACCGGAGACAAAGTCAGTTCATTTTCTCTTTCAATGTGGAAATAGAATGGCCCATCTGAGACAATTCTCCTTCTTTTTCCAAAAATGCTTCTAACGGCCTCTTGTATCAGATCAATAATTTTTAAATCACGACATGCGGAAAAATTCTAGAATTTCTATGAGTAGTTTCAAGGAACTGCGCTAAATTTACACGCAGTACACAGGAAAATACTCATGAAATCCGAGGATTCACCAAATTTTATCGGAGACAAGGGCAGTTCATTACCTCTTTGAATCTTGAAATTCAATTTTCTCATTGAGGACAATTTATCTTCTTTTTTCAAAAAAATTTCTAACTTCCTCTTGTATCAGATCTTTATTTTTTTAAACATGACACGCAGGAAAGTTCTATAATTCCTATGAGTACTTTCGAGGAACTGCGTTTCAATTACACGCAGTGCACAGGAATATACTCTTAAAATCACAGGATTCATTAAATTTTATCGCAGAAATGGGCATGTTCATTTTCTCTTTGAATCTGGAAATTCAATGGCCCATATAATATAATTTTGCATGTTTTTCTAAAAATTTTCTAACTTCCTCTTATACCAGATCAGTATTTTTTGAAACACGACGCGAGGAAAATTTCTAGAATTCCTATGAGTACTTTCAAGGAACTGCGTTACAGTTATACGCAGTACACAGGAAAATACTCAAGAAATCCCAGGATTCGACAATTTTTATCGGAGATAAACTCAGTTCACTTTCTCTTTTTATCTGGAAATATAATAGATTACATAGGACATTTTTCCATCTATTTCTAAAAATTTTCTAACTGCCTCTTATATCACATCAGCATTTTTTGTAGCACGACACGCAGCAAAATTCTAGAATTCCTATCAGTAATTTAGAGGAACTGCGTTGCAGTTACACGCAGTTAGTTCACAGGAAAAAAATCATGAAATCCCACGATATTCAATATCGTAGAAAAAGGCAATTCGTTTTCTGTTTGAATCTGGAAATAGAAGAACTTATAACGAGCAATTTTCCATCTTTATCTAAAAAAATTTCTAACTGCCTCTTTTATCAGATTAGCATTTTTTGACGCACGACCCGCAGCAAAAATCTAGAATTTCTATGAGTAATTTCGAGGAACTGCGTTACAGTTACACGCAGTTCATAGGAAAATACTCATGAAATCCCAGGATTCAACAGTTTTTATCGGAGATAAAAGCAGTTCACTTTCTCTTTTAATCTGTAATTATAATAGATTGTATAGGACATTTTCCATCTATTTCTTAAAATTTTCTAACTGCCTTTTATATCATAATAGTATGTTTTGAAGCACGACACGCAGCAAAATTCTAGAATTCCTATGAGTAGTTTCGAGAAACTGCGTAACAGTTACACGCAGTACACAGGAAATCGCAGTCATGAAATCTCAGGATTCAACAGTTTTTTCGGAAAAAAGACAGTTCATTTTCTCTCTTTATCTGGAAATACAATGTCACATATAAGGAAATTTTTAATTTAAATGTTTATTCCAATAACTTCTAATAATACATACCTTTTTTGTGAAGCACAAAACTCAGCAAAATTCAAGAATTCATAAAGCTGGACACATCCATAAAGAAAACATCCCTTCATTGATCACGCGACCAGTGGACATGTTGACGTGCCTATTGCAAACGTTCCAGCCTATGGCGGGGCTTGAGCGGGACGCAAATGGCTGGTTCCTACGCAAATTGACCACCTTCGCGAAGCCTTCGTAAGGTTGACGTTGATAAAAACCTTCCGGAACTTGCAGCGACGGAGGATGCGCAGCGAGGGTGTTGAGACTGAGTTGTGGTTCTAAACCTTTGTGCGCATAATGACATATATCGGTCTTCAGCACTCGTCGTAGCGTATGGCCTTCCTTGGCTGAACCTCTTGGTTGTCGAATCCTTGGTTAGAAGTTGTTGCCAAAGTCTCTGAATCACAGACGGACTCGCATTTAACAATCTGACCACTTATTCTGACTGTGTCCTGCCTCTAGTCTCCTAATAGCTCGCCTGGATATTGTAACGATGCCAGGATATCATTGTTACAATTTGGTTATGAAAGATGTCTAATGAGCCCCGCAGCGATAATTGCCACCTTGCTCTGAGACATGCAATCTTATGCTCCTCGCAAATGTCGTATTCCGACTGCAGCGCCACTATTTTGCATAATGTAGTATTGTTCAGCACCTTTTACTTATTCAAACGTATTACCTTCCACATATTCAAATTTTGAACTAATTGGCCTAGTTTTGAACGTGTTATCCCTCTTTTTATGATTTTTCCTTAAATTTGGTAACTAGTGTAGAATGGCCGATATAACACAATTTTCCATCTTCTTGTAAACATTTTCTATCTTCCTTAGATCAGATCAGTATTTGTTTAAGCACGACAAGCAGCAAAATTCTAGAATTCCTATCAGTAATTTCGAGGAACTGCGTCACATTACACGCAGTACACAGGAAAATACTCATGAAATCCCAGGATTCAACAGTTTTCATCGCAGTAAAAGGCAGTTCTATTTCTCTTTTAGTCTTTATAAAACACAATTTTCCGTCGTTTTCTAAAAATGTTCTTACTTCTTTTATATCATATCTGTATTTTTTAAAGCACGATCACGCATCAAAATTCTATAATTCCCATGTGTAATTTCAAGTAACTGCGTTACAGTTACACGCAATACACAGAAAAATACTCATGAAATCACAGGATATTCAATATCGGAGTACAAGGCAGTTCGTTTTGTCTTTGAATCTGGAAATAGAATAGCATATATAGAACAAGTTTCCATCTTTTTCTAAAAAAATTTCTTTGCCTCATATATCAGATCAGCATTTTTTGAAGCACGATACGCAGCAAAATTCTAGAATTCCTATGAGTAGTTTCCACGAACTGCATAACAGTTACACGCAGTTAACAGGAAAGTACTCATGAAATCCCAGGAATCATAAGTTTTTCCGGAGAAAAAGACAGTTCATTTCCTTTTTGAATCTGGAAATAGACTAGCTTATATAGGACAATTTTCCATCTTTTTCTAAAAATTTTCTAACTTCCTCTTATACCATATGAGTATTTTTTTAAGCACGACGCGAGGAAAATTTCTAGAATTCCTATGAGTACTTTCAAGGAACTGCGTTACAGTTATACGCAGTACACAGGAAAATACTCAAGAAATCCCAGGATTCGACAGTTCTTATCGGAGAAAAACGCAGTTCACTTTCTCTTTTTATCTGGAAATATAATAGATTACATAAGAAATTTTTCCATCTGTTTCTAAAAATTTTATAACTGCCTCTTATATCACATCACCATTTCTTGTAGCACGACACGCAGCAAAATTCTAGAATTCCTATCAGTAGTTTAGAGGAACTGCGTTACAGTTACACGCAGTTAGTTCACAGGAAAATACTCATGAAATCCCTAGAATTCAATACCGGAGGAAAAGTCAGTTCATTTTCTCTTTCAATGTGGAAATAGAATGGCCCATCTCAGACAATACTCCTTCTTTTTCCAAAAATGTTCTAACGGCCTCTTGTATCAGATCAATAATTTTTAAATCACGACATGCGGAAAAATTCTAGAATTTCTATGAGTAGTTTCAAGGAACTGCGCTAAATTTACACGCAGTACACAGGAAAATACTCATGAAATCCGAGGATTCATCAAATTTTATCGAAGACAAGGGCAGTTCATTTCCTCTTTGAATCTTGAAATTCAATTTTCTCATTGAGGACAATTTATCTTCTTTTTTCAAAAAAATTTCTAACTTCCTCTTGTATCAGATCTTTATTTTTTTAAACATGACACGCAGGAAAGTTCTATAATTCCTATGAGTACTTTCGAGGAACTGCGTTTCAATTACACCTAGTGCACAGGAATATACTCTTAAAATCACAGGATTCATTAAATTTTATCGCAGAAATGGGCAGTTCATTTTCTCTTTGAATCTGGAAATTCAATGGCCCATATAATATAATTTTCCATGTTTTTCTAAAAATTTTCTAACTTCCTCTTATACCAGATCAGTATTTTTTGAAACACGACGCGAGGAAAATGTCTAGAATTCCTATGAGTACTTTCAAGGAACTGCGTTACAGTTATACGCAGTACACAGGAAAATACTCAAGAAATCCCAGGATTCGACAATTTTTATCGGAGATAAACGCAGTTCACTTTCTCTTTTTATCTGGAAATATAATAGATTACATATGACATTTTTCCATCTATTTCTAAAAATTTTCTAACTGCCTCTTATATCACATCAGCATTTTTTGTAGCACGACACGCAGCAAAATTCTAGAATTCCTATCAGTAGTTTAGAGAAACTGCGTTGCAGTTACACGCAGTTAGTTCACAGGAAAAAAATCATGAAATCCCACGATATTCAATATCGTAGAAAAAGGCAATTCGTTTTCTGTTTGAATCTGGAAATAGAAGAGCTTATAACGAGCAATTTTCCATCTTTATCTAAAAAAATTTCTAACTGCCTCTTTTATCAGATTAGCATTTTTTGACGCACGACCCGCAGCAAAAATCTAGAATTTCTATGAGTAATTTCGAGGAACTGCGTTACAGTTACACGCAGTTCATAGGAAAATACTCATGAAATCCCAGGATTCAACAGTTTTTATCGGAGATAAAAGCAGTTCACTTTCTCTTTTAATCTGTAATTATAATAGATTGTATAGGACATTTTCCATCTATTTCTTAAAATTTTCTAACTGCCTTTTATATCATAATAGTATGTTTTGAAGCACGACACGCAGCAAAATTCTAGAATTCCTATGAGTAGTTTCGATAAACTGCGTTACAGTTACACGCAGTACACAGGAAATCGCACTCATGAAATCTCAGGATTCAACAGTTTTTTCGGAAAAAAGACAGTTCATTTTCTCTCTTTATCTGTAAATACAATGTCACATATAAGGAAATTTTAAATTTAAATGTTTATTCCAATAACTTCTAATAATACATACCTTTTTTGTGAAGCACAAAACTCAGCAAAATTCAAGAATTCATAAAGCTGGACACATCCATAAAGAAAACATCCCTTCATTGATCACGCGACCAGTGGACATGTTGACGTGCCTATTGCAAACGTTCCAGCCTATGGCGGGGCTTGAGCGGGACGCAAATGGCTGGTTCCTACGCAAATTGACCACCTTCGCGAAGCCTTCGTAAGGTTGACGTTGATAAAAACCTTCCGGAACTTGCAGCGACGGAGGATGCGCAGCGAGGGTGTTGAGACTGAGTTGTGGTTCTAAACCTTTGTGCGCATAATGACATATATCGGTCTTCAGCACTCGTCGTAGCGTATGGCCTTCCTTGGCTGAACCTCTTGGTTGTCGAATCCTTGGTTAGAAGTTGTTGCCAAAGTCTCTGAATCACAGACGGACTCGCATTTAACAATCTGACCACTTATTCTGACTGTGTCCTGCCTCTAGTCTCCTAATAGCTCGCCTGGATATTGTAACGATGCCAGGATATCATTGTTACAATTTGGTTATGAAAGATGTCTAATGAGCATCGCAGCGATAATTGCCACCTTGCTCTGAGACATGCAATCTTATGCTCCTCGCAAATGTCGTATTCCGACTGCAGCGCCACTATTTTGCATAATGTAGTATTGTTCAGCACCTTTTACTTATTCAAACGTATTACCTTCCACATATTCAAATTTTGAACTAATTGGCCTAGTTTTGAACGTGTTATCCCTCTTTTTATGATTTTTCCTTAAATTTGGTAACTAGTGTAGAATGGCCGATATAACACAATTTTCCATCTTCTTGTAAACATTTTCTATCTTCCTTAGATCAGATCAGTATTTGTTTAAGCACGACAAGCAGCAAAATTCTAGAATTCCTATCAGTAATTTCGAGGAACTGCGTCACATTACACGCAGTACACAGGAAAATACTCATGAAATCCCAGGATTCAACAGTTTTCATCGCAGTAAAAGGCAGTTCTATTTCTCTTTTAGTCTTTATAAAACACAATTTTCCGTCGTTTTCTAAAAATGTTCTTACTTCTTTTATATCATATCTGTATTTTTTAAAGCACGATCACGCATCAAAATTCTATAATTCCCATGAGTAATTTCAAGTAACTGCGTTACAGTTACACGCAATACACAGGAAAATACTCATGAAATCACAGGATATTCAATATCGGAGTACAAGGCAGTTCGTTTTGTCTTTGAATCTGGAAATAGAATAGCTTATATAGAACAAGTTTCCATCTTTTTCTAAAAAAATTTCTTTGCCTCTTATATCAGATCAGCATTTTTTGAAGCACGATACGCAGCAAAATTCTAGAATTCCTATGAGTAGTTTCCACGAACTGCATTAACAGTTACACGCAGTTAACAGGAAAGTACTCATGAAATCCCAGGAATCATAAGTTTTTTCGGAGAAAAAGACAGTTCATTTCCTTTTTGAATCTGGAAATAGACTAGCTTATATAGGACAATTTTCCATCTTTTTCTAAAAATTTTCTAACTTCCTCTTATACCATATGAGTATTTTTTTAAACACGACGCGAGGAAAATTTCTAGAATTCCTATGAGTACTTTCAAGGAACTGCGTTACAGTTATACGCAGTACACAGGAAAATACTCAAGAAATCCCAGGATTCGACAGTTCTTATCGGAGATAAACGCAGTTCACTTTCTCTTTTTATCTGGAAATATAATAGATTACATAAGAAATTTTTCCATCTGTTTCTAAAAATTTTATAACTGCCTCTTATATCACATCACCATTTCTTGTAGCACGACACGCAGCAAAATTCTAGAATTCCTATCAGTAGTTTAGAGGAACTGCGTTACAGTTACACGCAGTTAGTTCACAGGAAAATACTCATGAAATCCCTAGAATTCAATACCGGAGGAAAAGTCAGTTCATTTTCTCTTTCAATGTGGAAATAGAATGGCCCATCTCAGACAATACTCCTTCTTTTTCCAAAAATGTTCTAACGGCCTCTTGTATCAGATCAATAATTTTTAAATCACGACATGCGGAAAAATTCTAGAATTTCTATGAGTAGTTTCAAGGAACTGCGCTAAATTTACACGCAGTACACAGGAAAATACTCATGAAATCCGAGGATTCATCAAATTTTATCGAAGACAAGGGCAGTTCATTTCCTCTTTGAATCTTGAAATTCAATTTTCTCATTGAGGACAATTTATCTTCTTTTTTCAAAAAAATTTCTAACTTCCTCTTGTATCAGATCTTTATTTTTTTAAACATGACACGCAGGAAAGTTCTATAATTCCTATGAGTACTTTCGAGGAACTGCGTTTCAATTACACCTAGTGCACAGGAATATACTCTTAAAATCACAGGATTCATTAAATTTTATCGCAGAAATGGGCAGTTCATTTTCTCTTTGAATCTGGAAATTCAATGGCCCATATAATATAATTTTCCATGTTTTTCTAAAAATTTTCTAACTTCCTCTTATACCAGATCAGTATTTTTTGAAACACGACGCGAGGAAAATGTCTAGAATTCCTATGAGTACTTTCAAGGAACTGCGTTACAGTTATACGCAGTACACAGGAAAATACTCAAGAAATCCCAGGATTCGACAATTTTTATCGGAGATAAACGCAGTTCACTTTCTCTTTTTATCTGGAAATATAATAGATTACATATGACATTTTTCCATCTATTTCTAAAAATTTTCTAACTGCCTCTTATATCACATCAGCATTTTTTGTAGCACGACACGCAGCAAAATTCTAGAATTCCTATCAGTAGTTTAGAGAAACTGCGTTGCAGTTACACGCAGTTAGTTCACAGGAAAAAAATCATGAAATCCCACGATATTCAATATCGTAGAAAAAGGCAATTCGTTTTCTGTTTGAATCTGGAAATAGAAGAACTTATAACGAGCAATTTTCCATCTTTATCTAAAAAAATTTCTAACTGCCTCTTTTATCAGATTAGCATTTTTTGACGCACGACCCGCAGCAAAAATCTAGAATTTCTATGAGTAATTTCGAGGAACTGCGTTACAGTTACACGCAGTACACAGGAAAATACTCATGAAATCCCAGGATTCAACAGTTTTTATCGGAGATAAAAGCAGTTCACTTTCTCTTTTAATCTGTAATTATAATAGATTGTATAGGACATTTTCCATCTATTTCTTAAAATTTTCTAACTGCCTTTTATATCATAATAGTATGTTTTGAAGCACGACACGCAGCAAAATTCTAGAATTCCTATGAGTAGTTTCGAGAAACTGCGTAACAGTTACACGCAGTACACAGGAAATCGCAGTCATGAAATCTCAGGATTCAACAGTTTTTTCGGAAAAAAGACAGTTCATTTTCTCTCTTTATCTGGAAATACAATGTCACATATAAGGAAATTTTTAATTTAAATGTTTATTCCAATAACTTCTAATAATACATACCTTTTTTGTGAAGCACAAAACTCAGCAAAATTCAAGAATTCATAAAGCTGGACACATCCATAAAGAAAACATCCCTTCATTGATCACGCGACCAGTGGACATGTTGACGTGCCTATTGCAAACGTTCCAGCCTATGGCGGGGCTTGAGCGGGACGCAAATGGCTGGTTCCTACGCAAATTGACCACCTTCGCGAAGCCTTCGTAAGGTTGACGTTGATAAAAACCTTCCGGAACTTGCAGCGACGGAGGATGCGCAGCGAGGGTGTTGAGACTGAGTTGTGGTTCTAAACCTTTGTGCGCATAATGACATATATCGGTCTTCAGCACTCGTCGTAGCGTATGGCCTTCCTTGGCTGAACCTCTTGGTTGTCGAATCCTTGGTTAGAAGTTGTTGCCAAAGTCTCTGAATCACAGACGGACTCGCATTTAACAATCTGACCACTTATTCTGACTGTGTCCTGCCTCTAGTCTCCTAATAGCTCGCCTGGATATTGTAACGATGCCAGGATATCATTGTTACAATTTGGTTATGAAAGATGTCTAATGAGCCCCGCAGCGATAATTGCCACCTTGCTCTGAGACATGCAATCTTATGCTCCTCGCAAATGTCGTATTCCGACTGCAGCGCCACTATTTTGCATAATGTAGTATTGTTCAGCACCTTTTACTTATTCAAACGTATTACCTTCCACATATTCAATTTTTGAACTAATTGGCCTAGTTTTGAACATGTTATCCCTCTTTTTATGATTTTTCCTTAAATTTGGTAACTAGTGTAGAATGGCCGATATAACACAATTTTCCATCTTCTTGTAAACATTTTCTATCTTCCTTAGATCAGATCAGTATTTGTTTAAGCACGACAAGCAGCAAAATTCTAGAATTCCTATCAGTAATTTCGAGGAACTGCGTCACATTACACGCAGTACACAGGAAAATACTCATGAAATCCCAGGATTCAACAGTTTTCATCGCAGTAAAAGGCAGTTCTATTTCTCTTTTAGTCTTTATAAAACACAATTTTCCGTCGTTTTCTAAAAATGTTCTTACTTCTTTTATATCATATCTGTATTTTTTAAAGCACGATCACGCATCAAAATTCTATAATTCCCATGAGTAATTTCAAGTAACTGCGTTACAGTTACACGCAATACACAGGAAAATACTCATGAAATCACAGGATATTCAATATCGGAGTACAAGGCAGTTCGTTTTGTCTTTGAATCTGGAAATAGAATAGCATATATAGAACAAGTTTCCATCTTTTTCTAAAAAAATTTCTTTGCCTCATATATCAGATCAGCATTTTTTGAAGCACGATACGCAGCAAAATTCTAGAATTCCTATGAGTAGTTTCCACGAACTGCATAACAGTTACACGCAGTTAACAGGAAAGTACTCATGAAATCCCAGGAATCATAAGTTTTTTCCGGAGAAAAAGACAGTTCATTTCCTTTTTGAATCTGGAAATAGACTAGCTTATATAGGACAATTTTCCATCTTTTTCTAAAAATTTTCTAACTTCCTCTTATACCATATGAGTATTTTTTGAAACACGACGCGAGGAAAATTTCTAGAATTCCTATGAGTACTTTCAAGGAACTGCGTTACAGTTATACGCAGTACACAGGAAAATACTCAAGAAATCCCAGGATTCGACAGTTCTTATCGGAGAAAAACGCAGTTCACTTTCTCTTTTTATCTGGAAATATAATAGATTACATAAGAAATTTTTCCATCTGTTTCTAAAAATGTTATAACTGCCTCTTATATCACATCAGCATTTCTTGTAGCACGACACGCAGCAAAATTCTAGAATTCCTATCAGTAGTTTAGAGGAACTGCGTTACAGTTACACGCAGTTAGTTCACAGGAAAATACTCATGAAATCCCTAGAATTCAATACCGGAGGAAAAGTCAGTTCATTTTCTCTTTCAATGTGGAAATAGAATGGCCCATCTGAGACAATACTCCTTCTTTTTCCAAAAATGTTCTAACGGCCTCTTGTATCAGATCAATAATTTTTAAATCACGACATGCGGAAAAATTCTAGAATTTCTATGAGTAGTTTCAAGGAACTGCGCTAAATTTACACGCAGTACACAGGAAAATACTCATGAAATCCGAGGATTCACCTAATTTTATCGGAGACAAGGGCAGTTCATTACCTCTTTGAATCTTGAAATTCAATTTTCTCATTGAGGACAATTTATCTTCTTTTTTCAAAAAAATTTCTAACTTCCTCTTGTATCAGATCTTTATTTTTTTAAACATGACACGCAGCAAAGTTCTATAATTCCTATGAGTACTTTCGAGGAACTGCGTTTCAATTACACGCAGTGCACAGGAATATACTCTTAAAATCACAGGATTCATTAAATTTTATCGCAGAAATGGGCAGTTCATTTTCTCTTTGAATCTGGAAATTCAATGGCCCATATAATATAATTTTCCATGTTTTTCTAAAAATTTTCTAACTTCCTCTTATACCAGATCAGTATTTTTTGAAACACGACGCGAGGAAAATGTCTAGAATTCCTATGAGTACTTTCAAGGAACTGCGTTACAGTTATACGCAGTACACAGGAAAATACTCAAGAAATCCCAGGATTCGACAATTTTTATCGGAGATAAACGCAGTTCACTTTCTCTTTTTATCTGGAAATATAATACATTACATAGGACATTTTTCCATCTATTTCTAAAAAATTTCTAACTGCCTCTTATATCACATCAGCATTTTTTATAGCACGACACGCAGCAAAATTCTAGAATTCCTATCAGTAATTTAGAGGAACTGCGTTGCAGTTACACGCAGTTAGTTCACAGGAAAAAAATCATGAAATCCCACGATATTCAATATCGTAGAAAAAGGCAATTCGTTTTCTGTTTGAATCTGGAAATAGAAGAACTTATAACGAGCAATTTTCCATCTTTATCTAAAAAAATTTCTAACTGCCTCTTTTATCAGATTAGCATTTTTTGACGCACGACCCGCAGCAAAAATCTAGAATTTCTATGAGTAATTTCGAGGAACTGCGTTACAGTTACACGCAGTTCATAGGAAAATACTCATGAAATCCCAGGATTCAACAGTTTTTATCGGAGATAAAAGCAGTTCACTTTCTCTTTTAATCTGTAATTATAATAGATTGTATAGGACATTTTCCATCTATTTCTTAAAATTTTCTAACTGCCTTTTATATCATAATAGTATGTTTTGAAGCACGACACGCAGCAAAATTCTAGAATTCCTATGAGTAGTTTCGAGAAACTGCGTAACAGTTACACGCAGTACACAGGAAATCGCAGTCATGAAATCTCAGGATTCAACAGTTTTTTCGGAAAAAAGACAGTTCATTTTCTCTCTTTATCTGGAAATATAATGTCACATATAAGGGAATTTTTAATTTAAATGTTGATTCTAATAACTTCTAATAATACATACCTTTTTTGTGAAGCACAAAACTCAGCAAAATTCAAGAATTCATAAAGCTGGACACATCCATAAAGAAAACATCCCTTCATTGATCACGCGACCAGTGGACATGTTGACGTGCCTATTGCAAACGTTCCAGCCTATGGCGGGGCTTGAGCGGGACGCAAATGGCTGGTTCCTACGCAAATTGACCACCTTCGCGAAGCCTTCGTAAGGTTGACGTTGATAAAAACCTTCCGGAACTTGCAGCGACGGAGGATGCGCAGCGAGGGTGTTGAGACTGAGTTGTGGTTCTAAACCTTTGTGCGCATAATGACATATATCGGTCATCAGCACTCGTCGTAGCGTATGGCCTTCCTTGGCTGAACCTCTTGGTTGTCGAATCCTTGGTTAGAAGTTGTTGCCAAAGTCTCTGAATCACAGACGGACTCGCATTTAGCCATCTGACCACTTATTCTGACTGTGTCCTGCCTCTAGTCTCCTAATAGCTCGCCTGGATATTGTAACGATGCCAGGAGGTCATTGTTACAATTTGGTTATGAAAGATGTCTATTGAGCCCCGCAGCGATAATTGCCACCTTGCTCTGAGACATGCAATCTTATGCTCCTCGCAAATGTCGTATTCTGACTGCAGCGCCACTATTTTGCATAATGTAGTATTGTTCAGCACCTTTTACTTATTCAAACGTATTACCTTCCACATATTCAAATTTTGAACTAATTGGCCTAGTTTTGAACGTGTTATCCCTCTTTTTATGATTTTTCCTTAAATTTGGTAACTAGTGTAGAATGGCCGATATAACACAATTTTCCATCTTCTTGTAAACATTTTCTATCTTCCTTAGATCAGATCAGTATTTGTTTAAGCACGACAAGCAGCAAAATTCTAGAATTCCTATCAGTAATTTCGAGGAACTGCGTCACATTACACGCAGTACACTGGAAAATACTCATGAAATCCCAGGATTCAACAGTTTTCATCGCAGTAAAAGGCAGTTCTATTTCTCTTTTAATCTTTATAAAACACAATTTTCCGTCGTTTTCTAAAAATGTTCTTACTTCTTTTATATCATATCTGTATTTTTTAAAGCACGATCACGCATCAAAATTCTATAATTCCCATGTGTAATTTCAAGTAACTGCGTTACAGTTACACGCAATACACAGAAAAATACTCATGAATTCACAGGATATTCAATATCGGAGTACAAGGCAGTTCATTTTGTCTTTGAATCTGGAAATAGAATAGCTTATATAGAACAAGTTTCCATCTTTTTCTAAAAAAATTTCTTTGCCTCATATATCAGATCAGCATTTTTTGAAGCACGATACGCAGCAAAATTCTAGAATTCCTATGAGTAGTTTCCACGAACTGCTTTACAGTTACACGCAGTTCACAGGAAAGTACTCATGAAATCCCAGGAATCATAAGTTTTTTCGGAGAAAAAGACAGTTCATTTCCTTTTTGAATCTGGAAATAGACTAGCTTATATAGGACAATTTTCCATCTTTTTCTAAAAATTTTCTAACTTCCTCTTATACCATATGAGTATTTTTTGAAACACGACGCGAGGAAAATTTCTAGAATTCCTATGAGTACTTTCAAGGAACTGCGTTACAGTTATACGCAGTACACAGGAAAATACTCAAGAAATCCCAGGATTCGACAGTTCTTATCGGAGATAAACGCAGTTCACTTTCTCTTTTTATCTGGAAATATAATAGATTACATAAGAAATTTTTCCATCTGTTTCTAAAAATTTTATAACTGCCTCTTATATCACATCAGCATTTCTTGTAGCACGACACGCAGCAAAATTCTAGAATTCCTATCAGTAGTTTAGAGGAACTGCGTTATAGTTACACGCAGTTAGTTCACAGGAAAATACTCATGAAATCCCTAGAATTCAATACCGGAGGAAAAGTCAGTTCATTTTTTCTTTCAATGTGGAAATAGAATGGCCCATCTGAGACAATTCTCCTTCTTTTTCCAAAAATGTTCTAACGGCCTCTTGTATCAGATCAATAATTTTTAAATCACGACATGCGGAAAAATTCTAGAATTTCTATGAGTAGTTTCAAGGAACTGCGCTAAATTTACACGCAATACACAGGAAAATACTCATGAAATCACAGGATATTCAATATCGGAGTACAAGGCAGTTCGTTTTGTCTTTGAATCTGGAAATAGAATAGCATATATAGAACAAGTTTCCATCTTTTTCTAAAAAAATTTCTTTGCCTCATATATCAGATCAGCATTTTTTGAAGCACGATACGCAGCAAAATTCTAGAATTCCTATGAGTAGTTTCCACGAACTGCATAACAGTTACACGCAGTTAACAGGAAAGTACTCATGAAATCCCAGGAATCATAAGTTTTTCCGGAGAAAAAGACAGTTCATTTCCTTTTTGAATCTGGAAATAGACTAGCTTATATAGGACAATTTTCCATCTTTTTCTAAAAATTTTCTAACTTCCTCTTATACCATATGAGTATTTTTTGAAACACGACGCGAGGAAAATTTCTAGAATTCCTATGAGTACTTTCAAGGAACTGCGTTACAGTTATACGCAGTACACAGGAAAATACTCAAGAAATCCCAGGATTCGACAGTTCTTATCGGAGAAAAACGCAGTTCACTTTCTCTTTTTATCTGGAAATATAATAGATTACATAAGAAATTTTTCCATCTGTTTCTAAAAATTTTATAACTGCCTCTTATATCACATCACCATTTCTTGTAGCACGACACGCAGCAAAATTCTAGAATTCCTATCAGTAGTTTAGAGGAACTGCGTTACAGTTACACGCAGTTAGTTCACAGGAAAATACTCATGAAATCCCTAGAATTCAATACCGGAGGAAAAGTCAGTTCATTTTCTCTTTCAATGTGGAAATAGAATGGCCCATCTGAGACAATTCTCCTTCTTTTTCCAAAAATGTTCTAACGGCCTCTTGTATCAGATCAATAATTTTTAAATCACGACATGCGGAAAAATTCTAGAATTTCTATGAGTAGTTTCAAGGAACTGCGCTAAATTTACACGCAGTACACAGGAAAATACTCATGAAATCCGAGGATTCACCAAATTTTATCGGAGACAAGGGCAGTTCATTACCTCTTTGAATCTTGAAATTCAATTTTCTCATTGAGGACAATTTATCTTCTTTTTTCAAAAAAATTTCTAACTTCCTCTTGTATCAGATCTTTATTTTTTGAAACATGACACGCAGCAAAGTTCTATAATTCCTATGAGTACTTTCGAGGAACTGCGTTTCAATTACACGCAGTGCACAGGAATATACTCTTAAAATCACAGGATTCATTAAATTTTATCGCAGAAATGGGCAGTTCATTTTCTCTTTGAATCTGGAAATTCAATGGCCCATATAATATAATTTTCCATGTTTTTCTAAAAATTTTCTAACTTCCTCTTATACCAGATCAGTATTTTTTGAAACACGACGCGAGGAAAATTTCTAGAATTCCTATGAGTACTTTCAAGGAACTGCGTTACAGTTATACGCAGTACACAGGAAAATACTCAAGAAATCCCAGGATTCGACAATTTTTATCGGAGCTAAACTCAGTTCACTTTCTCTTTTTATCTGGAAATATAATAGATTACATAGGACATTTTTCCATCTATTTCTAAAAATTTTCTAACTGCCTCTTATATCACATCAGCATTTTTTGTAGCACGACACGCAGCAAAATTCTAGAATTCCTATCAGTAATTTAGAGGAACTGCGTTGCAGTTACACGCAGTTAGTTCACAGGGAAAAAATCATGAAATCCCACGATATTCAATATCGTAGAAAAAGGCAATTCGTTTTCTGTTTGAATCTGGAAATAGAAGAACTTATAACGAGCAATTTTCCATCTTTATCTAAAAAAATTTCTAACTGCCTCTTTTATCAGATTAGCATTTTTTGACGCACGACCCGCAGCAAAAATCTAGAATTTCTATGAGTAATTTCGAGGAACTGCGTTACAGTTACACGCAGTTCATAGGAAAATACTCATGAAATCCCAGGATTCAACAGTTTTTATCGGAGATAAAAGCAGTTCACTTTCTCTTTTAATCTGTAATTATAATAGATTGTATAGGACATTTTCCATCTATTTCTTAAAATTTTCTAACTGCCTTTTATATCATAATAGTATGTTTTGAAGCACGACACGCAGCAAAATTCTAGAATTCCTATGAGTAGTTTCGAGAAACTGCGTAACAGTTACACGCAGTACACAGGAAATCGCAGTCATGAAATCTCAGGATTCAACAGTTTTTTCGGAAAAAAGACAGTTCATTTTCTCTCTTTATCTGGAAATACAATGTCACATATAAGGAAATTTTTAATTTAAATGTTTATTCCAATAACTTCTAATAATACATACCTTTTTTGTGAAGCACAAAACTCAGCAAAATTCAAGAATTCATAAAGCTGGACACATCCATAAAGAAAACATCCCTTCATTGATCACGCGACCAGTGGACATGTTGACGTGCCTATTGCAAACGTTCCAGCCTATGGCGGGGCTTGAGCGGGACGCAAATGGCTGGTTCCTACGCAAATTGACCACCTTCGCGAAGCCTTCGTAAGGTTGACGTTGATAAAAACCTTCCGGAACTTGCAGCGACGGAGGATGCGCAGCGAGGGTGTTGAGACTGAGTTGTGGTTCTAAACCTTTGTGCGCATAATGACATATATCGGTCATCAGCACTCGTCGTAGCGTATGGCCTTCCTTGGCTGAACCTCTTGGTTGTCGAATCCTTGGTTAGAAGTTGTTGCCAAAGTCTCTGAATCACAGACGGACTCGCATTTAAGCAATCTGACCACTTATTCTGACTGTGTCCTGCCTCTAGTCTCCTAATAGCTCGCCTGGATATTGTAACGATGCCAGGATATCATTGTTACAATTTGGTTATGAAAGATGTCTAATGAGCCCCGCAGCGATAATTGCCACCTTGCTCTGAGACATGCAATCTTATGCTCCTCGCAAATGTCGTATTCCGACTGCAGCGCCACTATTTTGCATAATGTAGTATTGTTCAGCACCTTTTACTTATTCAAACGTATTACCTTCCACATATTCAAATTTTGAACTAATTGGCCTAGTTTTGAACGTGTTATCCCTCTTTTTATGATTTTTCCTTAAATTTGGTAACTAGTGTAGAATGGCCGATATAACACAATTTTCCATCTTCTTGTAAACATTTTCTATCTTCCTTAGATCAGATCAGTATTTGTTTAAGCACGACAAGCAGCAAAATTCTAGAATTCCTATCAGTAATTTCGAGGAACTGCGTCACATTACACGCAGTACACAGGAAAATACTCATGAAATCCCAGGATTCAACAGTTTTCATCGCAGTAAAAGGCAGTTCTATTTCTCTTTTAAGTCTTTATAAAACACAATTTTCCGTCGTTTTCTAAAAATGTTCTTACTTCTTTTATATCATATCTGTATTTTTTAAAGCACGATCACGCATCAAAATTCTATAATTCCCATGAGTAATTTCA
This sequence comes from Dolomedes plantarius, assembly GCA_907164885.2. Classification (NCBI taxonomy): domain Eukaryota; kingdom Metazoa; phylum Arthropoda; class Arachnida; order Araneae; family Dolomedidae; genus Dolomedes; species Dolomedes plantarius. The sequence goes on along the minus strand of OU015502.1, from coordinate 54,396,454 downwards.
AGTAACTGCGTTACAGTTACACGCAATACACAGAAAAATACTCATGAAATCACAGGATATTCAATATCGGAGTACAAGGCAGTTCGTTTTGTCTTTGAATCTGGAAATAGAATAGCTTATATAGAACAAGTTTCCATCTTTTTCTAAAAAAATTTCTTTGCCTCTTATATCAGATCAGCATTTTTTGAAGCACGATACGCAGCAAAATTCTAGAATTCCTATGAGTAGTTTCCACGAACTGCTTTACAGTTACACGCAGTTCACAGGAAAGTACTCATGAAATCCCAGGAATCATAAGTTTTTTCGGAGAAAAAGACAGTTCATTTCCTTTTTGAATCTGGAAATAGACTAGCTTATATAGGACAATTTTCCATCTTTTTCTAAATATTTTCTAACTTCCTCTTATACCATATGAGTATTTTTTGAAACACGACGCGAGGAAAATTTCTAGAATTCCTATGAGTACTTTCAAGGCACTGCGTTACAGTTATACGCAGTACACAGGAAAATACTCAAGAAATCCCAGGATTCGACAGTTCTTATCGGAGATAAACTCAGTTCACTTTCTCTTTTTATCTGGAAATATAATAGATTACATAAGAAATTTTTCCATCTGTTTCTAAAAATGTTATAACTGCCTCTTATATCACATCACCATTTCTTGTAGCACGACACGCAGCAAAATTCTAGAATTCCTATCAGTAGTTTAGAGGAACTGCGTTACAGTTACACGCAGTTAGTTCACAGGAAAATACTCATGAAATCCCTAGAATTCAATACCGGAGGAAAAGTCAGTTCATTTTTTCTTTCAATGTGGAAATAGAATGGCCCATCTGAGACAATTCTCCTTCTTTTTCCAAAAATGTTCTAACGGCCTCTTGTATCAGATCAATAATTTTTAAATCACGACATGCGGAAAAATTCTAGAATTTCTATGAGTAGTTTCAAGGAACTGCGCTAAATTTACACGCAGTACACAGGAAAATACTCATGAAATCCGAGGATTCACCTAATTTTATCGGAGACAAGGGCAGTTCATTACCTCTTTGAATCTTGAAATTCAATTTTCTCATTGAGGACAATTTATCTTCTTTTTTCAAAAAAATTTCTAACTTCCTCTTGTATCAGATCTTTATTTTTTTAAACATGACACGCAGCAAAGTTCTATAATTCCTATGAGTACTTTCGAGGAACTGCGTTTCAATTACACGCAGTGCACAGGAATATACTCTTAAAATCACAGGATTCATTAAATTTTATCGCAGAAATGGGCAGTTCATTTTCTCTTTGAATCTGGAAATTCAATGGCCCATATAATATAATTTTGCATGTTTTTCTAAAAATTTTCTAACTTCCTCTTATACCATATGAGTATTTTTTGAAACACGACGCGAGGAAAATTTCTAGAATTCCTGTGAGTAATTTCAAGGAACTGAGTTACAGTTATACGCAGTACACAGGAAAATACTCAAGAAATCCCAGGATTCGACAGTTCTTATCGGAGATAAACGCAGTTCACTTTCTCTTTTTATCTGGAAATATAATAGATTACATAAAAAATTTTTCCATCTGTTTCTAAAAATTTTATAACTGCCTCTTATATCACATCAGCATTTCTTGTAGCACGACACGCAGCAAAATTCTAGAATTCCTATCAGTAGTTTAGAGGAACTGCGTTACAGTTACACGCAGTTAGTTCACAGGAAAATACTCATGAAATCCCTAGGATTCAATACCGGAGGAAAAGTCAGTTCATTTTCTCTTTCAATGTGGAAATAGAATGGCCCATCTGAGACAATTCTCCTTCTTTTTCCAAAAATGTTCTAACGGCCTCTTGTATCAGATCAATAATTTTTAAAGCACGACATGCGGAAAAATTCTAGAATTTCTATGAGTAGTTTCAAGGAACAGCGCTAAATTTACACGCAGTACACAGGAAAATACTCCTGAAATCCGAGGATTCACCTAATTTTATCGGAGACAAGGGCAGTTCATTACCTCTTTGAATCTTGAAATTCAATTTTCTCATTGAGGACAATTTATCTTCTTTTTTCAAAAAAATTTCTAACTTCCTCTTGTATCAGATCTTTATTTTTTTAAACATGACACGCAGCAAAGTTCTATAATTCCTATGAGTACTTTCGAGGAACTGCGTTTCAATTACACGCAGTGCACAGGAATACACTCTTAAAATCACAGGATTCATTAAATTTTATCGCAGAAATGGGCAGTTCATTTTCTCTTTGAATCTGGAAATTCAATGGCCCATATAATATAATTTTGCATGTTTTTCTAAAAATTTTCTAACTTCCTCTTATACCATATGAGTATTTTTTCAAACACGACGCGAGGAAAATTTCTAGAATTCCTGTGAGTAATTTCAAGGAACTGAGTTACAGTTATACGCAGTACACAGGAAAATACTCAAGAAATCCCAGGATTCGACAGTTCTTATCGGAGATAAACGCAGTTCACTTTCTCTTTTTATCTGGAAATATAATAGATTACATAAAAAAATTTTTCATCTGTTTCTAAAAATTTTATAAGTGCCTCTTATATCACATCAGCATTTCTTGTAGCACGACACGCAGCAAAATTCTAGAATTCCTATCAGTAGTTTAGAGGAACTGCGTTACAGTTACACGCAGTTAGTTCACAGGAAAAAAATCATGAAATCCCACGATATTCAATATCGTAGAAAAAGGCAATTCGTTTTCTGTTTGAATCTGGAAATAGAAGAGCTTATAACGAACAATTTTCCATCTTTATCTAAAAAAATTTCTAACTGCCTCTTTTATCAGATTAGCATTTTTTGACGCACGATCCGCAGCAAAACTCTAGAATTTCTATAAGTAATTTCGAGGAACTGCGTTACAATTAGACGCAGTTCATAGGAAAATACTCATGAAATCCCAGGATTCAACAGTTTTTATCGGAGATAAAAGCAGTTCACTTTCTCTTTTAATCTGTAATTATAATAGATTGTATAGGACATTTTTCCATCTATTTCTTAAAATTTTCTAACTGCCTTTTATATCGTAATAGTATGTTTTGAAGCACGACACGCAGCAAAATTCTAGAATTCCTATGAGTAGTTTCGAGAAACTGCGTAACAGTTACACGCAGTACACAGGAAATCGCAGTCATGAAATCTCAGGATTCAACAGTTTTTTCGGAAAAAAGACAGTTCATTTTCTCTCTTTATCTGGAAATACAATGTCACATATAAGGAAATTTTTAATTTAAATGTTGATTCTAATAACTTCTAATAATACATACCTTTTTTGTGAAGCACAAAACTCAGCAAAATTCAAGAATTCATAAAGCTGGACACATCCATAAAGAAAACATCCCTTCATTGATCACGCGACCAGTGGACATTTTGACGTGCCTATTGCAAACGTTCCAGCCTATGGCGGGGCTTGAGCGGGACGCAAATGGCTGGTTCCTACGCAAATTGACCACCTTCGCGAAGCCTTCGTAAGGTTGACGTTGATAAAAACCTTCCGGAACTTGCAGCGACGGAGGATGCGCAGCGAGGGTGTTGAGACTGAGTTGTGGTTCTAAACCTTTGTGCGCATAATGACATATATCGGTCTTCAGCACTCGTCGTAGCGTATGGCCTTCCTTGGCTGAACCTCTTGGTTGTCGAATCCTTGGTTAGAAGTTGTTGCCAAAGTCTCTGAATCACAGACGGACTCGCATTTAGCCATCTGACCACTTATTCTGACTGTGTCCTGCCTCTAGTCTCCTAATAGCTCGCCTGGATATTGTAACGATGCCAGGATATCATTGTTACAATTTGGTTATGAAAGATGTCTAATGAGCCCCGCAGCGATAATTGCCACCTTGCTCTGAGACATGCAATCTTATGCTCCTCGCAAATGTCGTATTCCGACTGCAGCGCCACTATTTTGCATAATGTAGTATTGTTCAGCACCTTTTACTTATTCAAACGTATTACCTTCCACATATTCAAATTTTGAACTAATTGGCCTAGTTTTGAACGTGTTATCCCTCTTTTTATGATTTTTCCTTAAATTTGGTAACTAGTGTAGAATGGCCGATATAACACAATTTTCCATCTTCTTGTAAACATTTTCTATCTTCCTTAGATCAGATCAGTATTTGTTTAAGCACGACAAGCAGCAAAATTCTAGAATTCCTATCAGTAATTTCGAGGAACTGCGTCACATTACACGCAGTACACAGGAAAATACTCATGAAATCCCAGGATTCAACAGTTTTCATCGCAGTAAAAGGCAGTTCTATTTCTCTTTTAGTCTTTATAAAACACAATTTTCCGTCGTTTTCTAAAAATGTTCTTACTTCTTTTATATCATATCTGTATTTTTTAAAGCACGATCACGCATCAAAATTCTATAATTCCCATGAGTAATTTCAAGTAACTGCGTTACAGTTACACGCAATACACAGGAAAATACTCATGAAATCACAGGATATTCAATATCGGAGTACAAGGCAGTTCGTTTTGTCTTTGAATCTGGAAATAGAATAGCATATATAGAACAAGTTTCCATCTTTTTCTAAAAAAATTTCTTTGCCTCATATATCAGATCAGCATTTTTTGAAGCACGATACGCAGCAAAATTCTAGAATTCCTATGAGTAGTTTCCACGAACTGCATAACAGTTACACGCAGTTAACAGGAAAGTACTCATGAAATCCCAGGAATCATAAGTTTTTCCGGAGAAAAAGACAGTTCATTTCCTTTTTGAATCTGGAAATAGACTAGCTTATATAGGACAATTTTCCATCTTTTTCTAAAAATTTTCTAACTTCCTCTTATACCATATGAGTATTTTTTGAAACACGACGCGAGGAAAATTTCTAGAATTCCTATGAGTACTTTCAAGGAACTGCGTTACAGTTATACGCAGTACACAGGAAAATACTCAAGAAATCCCAGGATTCGACAGTTCTTATCGGAGATAAACGCAGTTCACTTTCTCTTTTTATCTGGAAATATAATAGATTACATAAGAAATTTTTCCATCTGTTTCTAAAAATTTTATAACTGCCTCTTATATCACATCAGCATTTCTTGTAGCACGACACGCAGCAAAATTCTAGAATTCCTATCAGTAGTTTAGAGGAACTGCGTTATAGTTACACGCAGTTAGTTCACAGGAAAATACTCATGAAATCCCTAGAATTCAATACCGGAACAAAAGTTAGTTCATTTTCTCTTTCAATGTGGAAATAGAATGGCCCATCTGAGACAATTCTCCTTCTTTTTCCAAAAATGCTCTAACGGCCTCTTGTATCAGATCAATAATTTTTAAATCACGACATGCGGAAAAATTCTAGAATTTCTATGAGTAGTTTCAAGGAACTGCGCTAAATTTACACGCAGTACACAGGAAAATACTCATGAAATCCGAGGATTCACCAAATTTTATCGGAGACAAGGGCAGTTCATTACCTCTTTGAATCTTGAAATTCAATTTTCTCATTGAGGACAATTTATCTTCTGTTTTCAAAAAAATTTCTAACTTCCTCTTGTATCAGATCTTTATTTTTTGAAACATGACACGCAACAAAGTTCTATAATTCCTATGAGTACTTTCGAGGAACTGCGTTTCAATTACACGCAGTGCACAGGAATATACTCTTAAAATCACAGGATTCATTAAATTTTATCGCAGAAATGGGCTGTTCATTTTCTCTTTGAATCTGGAAATTCAATGGCCCATATAATATAATTTTCCTTCTTTTTCTAAAAATTTTCTAACTTCCTCTTATACCAGATCAGTATTTTTTGAAACACGACGCGAGGAAAATTTCTAGAATTCCTATGAGTACTTTCAAGGAACTGCGTTACAGTTATACGCAGTACACAGGAAAATACTCAAGAAATCCCAGGATTCGACAATTTTTATCGGAGCTAAACTCAGTTCACTTTCTCTTTTTATCTGGAAATATAATAGATTACATAGGACATTTTTCCATCTATTTCTAAAAATTTTCTAACTGCCTCTTATATCACATCAGCATTTTTTGTAGCACGACACGCAGCAAAATTCTAGAATTCCTATCAGTAATTTAGAGGAACTGCGTTGCAGTTACACGCAGTTAGTTCACAGGAAAAAAATCATGAAATCCCACGATATTCAATATCGTAGAAAAAGGCAATTCGTTTTCTGTTTGAATCTGGAAATAGAAGAACTTATAACGAGCAATTTTCCATCTTTATCTAAAAAAATTTCTAACTGCCTCTTTTATCAGATTAGCATTTTTTGACGCACGACCCGCAGCAAAAATCTAGAATTTCTATGAGTAATTTCGAGGAACTGCGTTACAGTTACACGCAGTTCATAGGAAAATACTCATGAAATCCCAGGATTCAACAGTTTTTATCGGAGATAAAAGCAGTTCACTTTCTCTTTTAATCTGTAATTATAATAGATTGTATAGGACATTTTCCATCTATTTCTTAAAATTTTCTAACTGCCTTTTATATCATAATAGTATGTTTTGAAGCACGACACGCAGCAAAATTCTAGAATTCCTATGAGTAGTTTCGAGAAACTGCGTAACAGTTACACGCAGTACACAGGAAATCGCAGTCATGAAATCTCAGGATTCAACAGTTTTTTCGGAAAAAAGACAGTTCATTTTCTCTCTTTATCTGGAAATACAATGTCACATATAAGGAAATTTTTAATTTAAATGTTTATTCCAATAACTTCTAATAATACATACCTTTTTTGTGAAGCACAAAACTCAGCAAAATTCAAGAATTCATAAAGCTGGACACATCCATAAAGAAAACATCCCTTCATTGATCACGCGACCAGTGGACATGTTGACGTGCCTATTGCAAACGTTCCAGCCTATGGCGGGGCTTGAGCGGGACGCAAATGGCTGGTTCCTACGCAAATTGACCACCTTCGCGAAGTCTTCGTAAGGTTGACGTTGATAAAAACCTTCCGGAACTTGCAACGACGGAGGATGCGCAGCGAGGGTGTTGAGACTGAGTTGTGGTTCTAAACCTTTGTGCGCATAATGACATATATCGGTCTTCAGCACTCGTCGTAGCGTATGGCCTTCCTTGGCTGAACCTCTTGGTTGTCGAATCCTTGGTTAGAAGTTGTTGCCAAAGTCTCTGAATCACAGACGGACTCGCATTTAACAATCTGACCACTTATTCTGACTGTGTCCTGCCTCTAGTCTCCTAATAGCTCGCCTGGATATTGTAACGATGCCAGGATATCATTGTTACAATTTGGTTATGAAAGATGTCTAATGAGCCCCGCAGCGATAATTGCCACCTTGCTCTGAGACATGCAATCTTATGCTCCTCGCAAATGTCGTATTCCGACTGCAGCGCCACTATTTTGCATAATGTAGTATTGTTCAGCACCTTTTACTTATTCAAACGTATTACCTTCCACATATTCAAATTTTGAACTAATTGGCCTAGTTTTGAACGTGTTATCCCTCTTTTTATGATTTTTCCTTAAATTTGGTAACTAGTGTAGAATGGCCGATATAACACAATTTTCCATCTTCTTGTAAACATTTTCTATCTTCCTTAGATCAGATCAGTATTTGTTTAAGCACGACAAGCAGCAAAATTCTAGAATTCCTATCAGTAATTTCGAGGAACTGCGTCACATTACACGCAGTACACAGGAAAATACTCATGAAATCCCAGGATTCAACAGTTTTCATCGCAGTAAAAGGCAGTTCTATTTCTCTTTTAGTCTTTATAAAACACAATTTTCCGTCGTTTTCTAAAAATGTTCTTACTTCTTTTATATCATATCTGTATTTTTTAAAGCACGATCACGCATCAAAATTCTATAATTCCCATGTGTAATTTCAAGTAACTGCGTTACAGTTACACGCAATACACAGGAAAATACTCATGAAATCACAGGATATTCAATATCGGAGTACAAGGCAGTTCGTTTTGTCTTTGAATCTGGAAATAGAATAGCATATATAGAACAAGTTTCCATCTTTTTCTAAAAAAATTTCTTTGCCTCTTATATCAGATCAGCATTTTTTGAAGCACGATACGCAGCAAAATTCTAGAATTCCTATGAGTAGTTTCCACGAACTGCTTTACAGTTACACGCAGTTCACAGGAAAGTACTCATGAAATCCCAGGAATCATAAGTTTTTTCGGAGAAAAAGACAGTTCATTTCCTTTTTGAATCTGGAAATAGACTAGCTTATATAGGACAATTTTCCATCTTTTTCTAAATATTTTCTAACTTCCTCTTATACCATATGAGTATTTTTTGAAACACGACGCGAGGAAAATTTCTAGAATTCCTATGAGTACTTTCAAGGAACTGCGTTACAGTTATACGCAGTACACAGGAAAATACTCAAGAAATCCCAGGATTCGACAGTTCTTATCGGAGATAAACGCAGTTCACTTTCTCTTTTTATCTGGAAATATAATAGATTACATAAGAAATTTTTCCATCTGTTTCTAAAAATTTTATAACTGCCTCTTATATCACATCAGCATTTCTTGTAGCACGACACGCAGCAAAATTCTAGAATTCCTATCAGTAGTTTAGAGGAACTGCGTTACAGTTACACGCAGTTAGTTCACAGGAAAATACTCATGAAATCCCTAGAATTCAATACCGGAGGAAAAGTCAGTTCATTTTTTCTTTCAATGTGGAAATAGAATGGCCCATCTGAGACAATTCTCCTTCTTTTTCCAAAAATGTTCTAACGGCCTCTTGTATCAGATCAATAATTTTTAAATCACGACATGCGGAAAAATTCTAGAATTTCTATGAGTAGTTTCAAGGAACTGCGCTAAATTTACACGCAGTACACAGGAAAATACTCATGAAATCCGAGGATTCACCTAATTTTATCGGAGACAAGGGCAGTTCATTACCTCTTTGAATCTTGAAATTCAATTTTCTCATTGAGGACAATTTATCTTCTTTTTTCAAAAAAATTTCTAACTTCCTCTTGTATCAGATCTTTATTTTTTTAAACATGACACGCAGCAAAGTTCTATAATTCCTATGAGTACTTTCGAGGAACTGCGTTTCAATTACACGCAGTGCACAGGAATATACTCTTAAAATCACAGGATTCATTAAATTTTATCGCAGAAATGGGCAGTTCATTTTCTCTTTGAATCTGGAAATTCAATGGCCCATATAATATAATTTTGCATGTTTTTCTAAAAATTTTCTAACTTCCTCTTATACCATATGAGTATTTTTTGAAACACGACGCGAGGAAAATTTCTAGAATTCCTGTGAGTAATTTCAAGGAACTGAGTTACAGTTATACGCAGTACACAGGAAAATACTCAAGAAATCCCAGGATTCGACAGTTCTTATCGGAGATAAACGCAGTTCACTTTCTCTTTTTATCTGGAAATATAATAGATTACATAAAAAATTTTTCCATCTGTTTCTAAAAATTTTATAACTGCCTCTTATATCACATCAGCATTTCTTGTAGCACGACACGCAGCAAAATTCTAGAATTGCCTACCAGTAGTTTAGAGGAACTGCGTTACAGTTACACGCAGTTAGTTCACAGGAAAATACTCATGAAATCCCTAGGATTCAATACCGGAGGAAAAGTCAGTTCATTTTCTCTTTCAATGTGGAAATAGAATGGCCCATCTGAGACAATTCTCCTTCTTTTTCCAAAAATGTTCTAACGGCCTCTTGTATCAGATCAATAATTTTTAAAGCACGACATGCGGAAAAATTCTAGAATTTCTATGAGTAGTTTCAAGGAACAGCGCTAAATTTACACGCAGTACACAGGAAAATACTCCTGAAATCCGAGGATTCACCTAATTTTATCGGAGACAAGGGCAGTTCATTACCTCTTTGAATCTTGAAATTCAATTTTCTCATTGAGGACAATTTATCTTCTTTTTTCAAAAAAATTTCTAACTTCCTCTTGTATCAGATCTTTATTTTTTTAAACATGACACGCAGCAAAGTTCTATAATTCCTATGAGTACTTTCGAGGAACTGCGTTTCAATTACACGCAGTGCACAGGAATACACTCTTAAAATCACAGGATTCATTAAATTTTATCGCAGAAATGGGCAGTTCATTTTCTCTTTGAATCTGGAAATTCAATGGCCCATATAATATAATTTTGCATGTTTTTCTAAAAATTTTCTAACTTCCTCTTATACCATATGAGTATTTTTTCAAACACGACGCGAGGAAAATTTCTAGAATTCCTGTGAGTAATTTCAAGGAACTGAGTTACAGTTATACGCAGTACACAGGAAAATACTCAAGAAATCCCAGGATTCGACAGTTCTTATCGGAGATAAACGCAGTTCACTTTCTCTTTTTATCTGGAAATATAATAGATTACATAAAAAAATTTTTCATCTGTTTCTAAAAATTTTATAAGTGCCTCTTATATCACATCAGCATTTCTTGTAGCACGACACGCAGCAAAATTCTAGAATTCCTATCAGTAGTTTAGAGGAACTGCGTTACAGTTACACGCAGTTAGTTCACAGGAAAAAAATCATGAAATCCCACGATATTCAATATCGTAGAAAAAGGCAATTCGTTTTCTGTTTGAATCTGGAAATAGAAGAGCTTATAACGAACAATTTTCCATCTTTATCTAAAAAAATTTCTAACTGCCTCTTTTATCAGATTAGCATTTTTTGACGCACGATCCCGCAGCAAAACTCTAGAATTTCTATAAGTAATTTCGAGGAACTGCGTTACAATTAGACGCAGTTCATAGGAAAATACTCATGAAATCCCAGGATTCAACAGTTTTTATCGGAGATAAAAGCAGTTCACTTTCTCTTTTAATCTGTAATTATAATAGATTGTATAGGACATTTTTCCATCTATTTCTTAAAATTTTCTAACTGCCTTTTATATCGTAATAGTATGTTTTGAAGCACGACACGCAGCAAAATTCTAGAATTCCTATGAGTAGTTTCGAGAAACTGCGTAACAGTTACACGCAGTACACAGGAAATCGCAGTCATGAAATCTCAGGATTCAACAGTTTTTTCGGAAAAAAGACAGTTCATTTTCTCTCTTTATCTGGAAATACAATGTCACATATAAGGAAATTTTTAATTTAAATGTTGATTCTAATAACTTCTAATAATACATACCTTTTTTGTGAAGCACAAAACTCAGCAAAATTCAAGAATTCATAAAGCTGGACACATCCATAAAGAAAACATCCCTTCATTGATCACGCGACCAGTGGACATTTTGACGTGCCTATTGCAAACGTTCCAGCCTATGGCGGGGCTTGAGCGGGACGCAAATGGCTGGTTCCTACGCAAATTGACCACCTTCGCGAAGCCTTCGTAAGGTTGACGTTGATAAAAACCTTCCGGAACTTGCAGCGACGGAGGATGCGCAGCGAGGGTGTTGAGACTGAGTTGTGGTTCTAAACCTTTGTGCGCATAATGACATATATCGGTCTTCAGCACTCGTCGTAGCGTATGGCCTTCCTTGGCTGAACCTCTTGGTTGTCGAATCCTTGGTTAGAAGTTGTTGCCAAAGTCTCTGAATCACAGACGGACTCGCATTTAGCCATCTGACCACTTATTCTGACTGTGTCCTGCCTCTAGTCTCCTAATAGCTCGCCTGGATATTGTAACGATGCCAGGATATCATTGTTACAATTTGGTTATGAAAGATGTCTAATGAGCCCCGCAGCGATAATTGCCACCTTGCTCTGAGACATGCAATCTTATGCTCCTCGCAAATGTCGTATTCCGACTGCAGCGCCACTATTTTGCATAATGTAGTATTGTTCAGCACCTTTTACTTATTCAAACGTATTACCTTCCACATATTCAAATTTTGAACTAATTGGCCTAGTTTTGAACGTGTTATCCCTCTTTTTATGATTTTTCCTTAAATTTGGTAACTAGTGTAGAATGGCCGATATAACACAATTTTCCATCTTCTTGTAAACATTTTCTATCTTCCTTAGATCAGATCAGTATTTGTTTAAGCACGACAAGCAGCAAAATTCTAGAATTCCTATGAGTAATTTCGAGGAACTGCGTCACATTACACGCAGTACACAGGAAAATACTCATGAAATCCCAGGATTCAACAGTTTTCATCGCAGTAAAAGGCAGTTCTATTTCTCTTTTAGTCTTTATAAAACACAATTTTCCGTCGTTTTCTAAAAATGTTCTTACTTCTTTTATATCATATCTGTATTTTTTAAAGCACGATCACGCATCAAAATTCTATAATTCCCATGAGTAATTTCAAGTAACTGCGTTACAGTTACACGCAATACACAGAAAAATACTCATGAAATCACAGGATATTCAATATCGGAGTACAAGGCAGTTCGTTTTGTCTTTGAATCTGGAAATAGAATAGCTTATATAGAACAAGTTTCCATCTTTTTCTAAAAAAATTTCTTTGCCTCATATATCAGATCAGCATTTTTTGAAGCACGATACGCAGCAAAATTCTAGAATTCCTATGAGTAGTTTCCACGAACTGCATAACAGTTACACGCAGTTAACAGGAAAGTACTCATGAAATCCCAGGAATCATAAGTTTTTCCGGAGAAAAAGACAGTTCATTTCCTTTTTGAATCTGGAAATAGACTAGCTTATATAGGACAATTTTCCATCTTTTTCTAAAAATTTTCTAACTTCCTCTTATACCATATGAGTATTTTTTGAAACACGACGCGAGGAAAATTTCTAGAATTCCTATGAGTACTTTCAAGGAACTGCGTTACAGTTATACGCAGTACACAGGAAAATACTCAAGAAATCCCAGGATTCGACAGTTCTTATCGGAGATAAACGCAGTTCACTTTCTCTTTTTATCTGGAAATATAATAGATTACATAAGAAATTTTTCCATCTGTTTCTAAAAATTTTATAACTGCCTCTTATATCACATCAGCATTTCTTGTAGCACGACACGCAGCAAAATTCTAGAATTCCTATCAGTAGTTTAGAGGAACTGCGTTATAGTTACACGCAGTTAGTTCACAGGAAAATACTCATGAAATCCCTAGAATTCAATACCGGAACAAAAGTTAGTTCATTTTCTCTTTCAATGTGGAAATAGAATGGCCCATCTGAGACAATTCTCCTTCTTTTTCCAAAAATGCTCTAACGGCCTCTTGTATCAGATCAATAATTTTTAAATCACGACATGCGGAAAAATTCTAGAATTTCTATGAGTAGTTTCAAGGAACTGCGCTAAATTTACACGCAGTACACAGGAAAATACTCATGAAATCCGAGGATTCACCAAATTTTATCGGAGACAAGGGCAGTTCATTACCTCTTTGAATCTTGAAATTCAATTTTCTCATTGAGGACAATTTATCTTCTGTTTTCAAAAAAATTTCTAACTTCCTCTTGTATCAGATCTTTATTTTTTTAAACATGACACGCAACAAAGTTCTATAATTCCTATGAGTACTTTCGAGGAACTGCGTTTCAATTACACGCAGTGCACAGGAATATACTCTTAAAATCACAGGATTCATTAAATTTTATCGCAGAAATGGGCTGTTCATTTTCTCTTTGAATCTGGAAATTCAATGGCCCATATAATATAATTTTCCTTCTTTTTCTAAAAATTTTCTAACTTCCTCTTATACCATATGAGTATTTTTTGAAACACGACGCGAGGAAAATTTCTAGAATTCCTATGAGTACTTTCAAGGAACTGCGTTACAGTTATACGCAGTACACAGGAAAATACTCAAGAAATCCCAGGATTCGACAATTTTTATCGGAGATAAACGCAGTTCACTTTCTCTTTTTATCTGGAAATATAATAGATTACATAGGACATTTTTCCATCTGTTTCTAAATATTTTATAACTGCCTCTTATATCACATCAGCATTTTTTATAGCACGACACGCAGCAAAATTCTAGAATTCCTCTCAGTAGTTTAGAGGAACTGCGTTACAGTTACACGCAGTTAGTTCCCAGGAAAATACTCATGAAATCCCTACGATTCAATACCGGAGGAAAAGTCAGTTCATTTTCTCTTTCAATGTGGAAATAGAATGGCCCATCTGAGACAATTCTCCTTCTTTTTCAAAAATGTTCTAACGGCCTCTTGTATCAGATCAATAATTTTTAAAGCACGACATGCGGCAAAATTCTAGAATTTCTATGAGTAGTTTCAAGGAACTGCGCTAAATTTACACGCAATACACAGGAAAATACTCATGAAATCCGAGGATTCACCAAATTTTATCGGACACAACGGCAGTTCATTACCTCTTTGAATCTTGAAATTCAATTTTTTCATTAAGGACAATTTATCTTCTTTTTTCAAAAAAATTTCTAACTTCCTCTTGTATCAGATTTTTATTTTTTGAAACATGACACGCAGCAAAGTTCTATAATTCCTATGAGTACTTTCGGGGAACTGCGTTTCAATTACACGCAGTGCACAGGAATATACTCTTAAAATCACAGGATTCATTAAATTTTATCGCAGAAATGGGCAGTTCATTTTCTCTTTGAATCTGGAAATTCAATGGCCCATATAATATAATTTTCCATGTTTTTCTAAAAATTTTCTAATTTCCTCTTATTCCAGATCAGTATTTTTTGAAACACGACGCGAGGAAAATTTCTAGAATTCCTATGAGTACTTTCAAGGAACTGCGTTACAGTTATACGCAGTACACAGGAAAATACTCAAGAAATCCCAGGATTCGACAATTTTTATCGGAAATAAACTCAGTTCACTTTCTCTTTTTATCTGGAAATATAATAGATTACATAGGACATTTTTCCATCTATTTCTAAAAATTTTCTAACTGCCTCTTATATCACATCAGCATTTTTTGTAGCACGACACGCAGCAAAATTCTAGAATTCCTATCAGTAATTTAGAGGAACTGTGTTGCAGTTACACGCAGTTAGTTCACAGGAAAAAAATCATGAAATCCCACGATATTCAATATCGTAGTAAAAGGCAATTCGTTTTCTGTTTGAATCTGGAAATAGAAGAGCTTATAACGAACAATTTTCCATCTTTATCTAAAAAAATTTCTAACTGCCTCTTTTATCAGATTAGCATTTTTTGACGCACGACCCGCAGCAAAAATCTAGAATTTCTATGAGTAATTTCGAGGAACTGCGTTACAGTTACACGCAGTTCATAGGAAAATACTCATGAAATCCCAGGATTCAACAGTTTTTATCGGAGATAAAAGCAGTTCACTTTCTCTTTTAATCTGTAATTATAATAGATTGTATAGGACATTTTCCATCTATTTCTTAAAATTTTCTAACTGCCTTTTATATCATAATAGTATGTTTTGAAGCACGACACGCAGCAAAATTCTAGAATTCCTATGAGTAGTTTCGAGAAACTGCGTAACAGTTACACGCAGTACACAGGAAATCGCAGTCATGAAATCTCAGGATTCAACAGTTTTTTCGGAAAAAAGACAGTTCATTTTCTCTCTTTATCTGGAAATACAATGTCACATATAAGGAACTTTTTAATTTAAATGTTTATTCCAATAACTTCTAATAATACATACCTTTTTTGTGAAGCACAAAACTCAGCAAAATTCAAGAATTCATAAAGCTGGACACATCCATAAAGAAAACATCCCTTCATTGATCACGCGACCAGTGGACATGTTGACGTGCCTATTGCAAACGTTCCAGCCTATGGCGGGGCTTGAGCGGGACGCAAATGGCTGGTTCCTACGCAAATTGACCACCTTCGCGAAGCCTTCGTAAGGTTGACGTTGATAAAAACCTTCCGGAACTTGCAGCGACGGAGGATGCGCAGCGAGGGTGTTGAGACTGAGTTGTGGTTCTAAACCTTTGTGCGCATAATGACATATATCGGTCATTCAGCACTCGTCGTAGCGTATGGCCTTCCTTGGCTGAACCTCTTGGTTGTCGAATCCTTGGTTAGAAGTTGTTGCCAAAGTCTCTGAATCACAGACGGACTCGCATTTAGCCATCTGACCACTTATTCTGACTGTGTCCTGCCTCTAGTCTCCTAATAGCTCGCCTGGATATTGTAACGATGCCAGGATATCATTGTTACAATTTGGTTATGAAAGATGTCTAATGAGCCCCGCAGCGATAATTGCCACCTTGCTCTGAGACATGCAATCTTATGCTCCTCGCAAATGGCGTATTCCGACTGCAGCGCCACTATTTTGCATAATGTAGTATTGTTCAGCACCTTTTACTTATTCAAACGTATTACCTTCCACATATTCAAATTTTGAACTAATTGGCCTAGTTTTGAACGTGTTATCCCTCTTTTTATGATTTTTCCTTAAATTTGGTAACTAGTGTAGAATGGCCGATATAACACAATTTTCCATCTTCTTGTAAACATTTTCTATCTTCCTTAGATCAGATCAGTATTTGTTTAAGCACGACAAGCAGCAAAATTCTAGAATTCCTATCAGTAATTTCGAGGAACTGCGTCACATTACACGCAGTACACTGGAAAATACTCATGAAATCCCAGGATTCAACAGTTTTCATCGCAGTAAAAGGCAGTTCTATTTCTCTTTTAATCTTTATAAAACACAATTTTCCGTCGTTTTCTAAAAATGTTCTTACTTCTTTTATATCATATCTGTATTTTTTAAAGCACGATCACGCATCAAAATTCTATAATTCCCATGTGTAATTTCAAGTAACTGCGTTACAGTTACACGCAATACACAGAAAAATACTCATGAATTCACAGGATATTCAATATCGGAGTACAAGGCAGTTCATTTTGTCTTTGAATCTGGAAATAGAATAGCTTATATAGAACAAGTTTCCATCTTTTTCTAAAAAAATTTCTTTGCCTCTTATATCAGATCAGCATTTTTTGAAGCACGATACGCAGCAAAATTCTAGAATTCCTATGAGTAGTTTCCACGAACTGCATAACAGTTACACGCAGTTAACAGGAAAGTACTCATGAAATCCCAGGAATCATAAGTTTTTCCGGAGAAAAAGACAGTTCATTTCCTTTTTGAATCTGGAAATAGACTAGCTTATATAGGACAATTTTCCATCTTTTTCTAAAAATTTTCTAACTTCCTCTTATACCATATGAGTATTTTTTGAAACACGACGCGAGGAAAATTTCTAGAATTCCTATGAGTACTTTCAAGGAACTGCGTTACAGTTATACGCAGTACACAGGAAAATACTCAAGAAATCCCAGGATTCGACAGTTCTTATCGGAGATAAACGCAGTTCACTTTCTCTTTTTATCTGGAAATATAATAGATTACATAAGAAATTTTTCCATCTGTTTCTAAAAATTTTATAACTGCCTCTTATATCACATCAGCATTTCTTGTAGCACGACACGCAGCAAAATTCTAGAATTCCTATCAGTAGTTTAGAGGAACTGCGTTATAGTTACACGCAGTTAGTTCACAGGAAAATACTCATGAAATCCTTAGAATTCAATACCGGAGGAAAAGTCAGTTCATTTTTCTTTCAATGTGGAAATAGAATGGCCCATCTGAGACAATTCTCCTTCTTTTTCCAAAAATGTTCTAACGGCCTCTTGTATCAGATCAATAATTTTTAAAGCACAACATGCGGAAAAATTCTAGAATTTCTATGAGTAGTTTCAAGGAACTGCGCTAAATTTACACGCAGTACACAGGAAAATACTCATGAAATCCGAGGATTCACCAAATTTTATCGGAGACAAGGGCAGTTCATTACCTCTTTGAATCTTGAAATTCAATTTTCTCATTGAGGACAATTTATCTTCTTTTTTCAAAAAAATTTCTAACTTCCTCTTGTATCAGATCTTTATTTTTTTAAACATGACACGCAGCAAAGTTCTATAATTCCTATGAGTACTTTCGAGGAACTGCGTTTCAATTACACGCAGTGCACAGGAATATACTCTTAAAATCACAGGATTCATTAAATTTTATCGCAGAAATGGGCAGTTCATTTTCTCTTTGAATCTGGAAATTCAATGGCCCATATAATATAATTTTCCATCTTTTTCTAAAAATTTTCTAACTTCCTCTTATACCATATGAGTATTTTTTGAAACACGACGCGAGGAAAATTTCTAGAATTCCTATGAGTACTTTCAAGGAACTGCGTTACAGTTATACGCAGTACACAGGAAAATACTCAAGAAATCCCAGGATTCGACAATTTCTTATCGGAGATAAACGCAGTTCACTTTCTCTTTTTATCTGGAAATATAATAGATTACATAGGAAATTTTTCCATCTGTTTCTAAATATTTTATAACTGCCTCTTATATCACATCAGCATTTCTTTATAGCACGACACGCAGCAAAATTCTAGAATTCCTATCAGTAGTTTAGAGGAACTGCGTTACAGTTACACGCAGTTAGTTCCCAGGAAAATACTCATGAAATCCCTACGATTCAATACCGGAGGAAAAGTCAGTTCATTTTCTCTTTCAATGTGGAAATAGAATGGCCCATCTGAGACAATTCTCCTTCTTTTTTCAAAAATGTTCTAACGGCCTCTTGTATCAGATCAATAATTTTTAAAGCACGACATGCGGCAAAATTCTAGAATTTCTATGAGTAGTTTCAAGGAACTGCGCTAAATTTACACGCAAGTACACAGGAAAATACTCATGAAATCCGAGGATTCACCAAATTTTATCGGACACAACGGCAGTTCATTACCTCTTTGAATCTTGAAATTCAATTTTCTCATTAAGGACAATTTATCTTCTTTTTTCAAAAAAATTTCTAACTTCCTCTTGTATCAGATCTTTATTTTTTGAAACATGACACGCAGCAAAGTTCTATAATTCCTATGAGTACTTTCGGGGAACTGCGTTTCAATTACACGCAGTGCACAGGAATATACTCTTAAAATCACAGGATTCATTAAATTTTATCGCAGAAATGGGCAGTTCATTTTCTCTTTGAATCTGGAAATTCAATGGCCCATATAATATAATTTTCCATGTTTTTCTAAAAATTTTCTAATTTCCTCTTATTACCAGATCAGTATTTTTTGAAACACGACGCGAGGAAAATTTCTAGAATTCCTATGAGTACTTTCAAGGAACTGCGTTACAGTTATACGCAGTACACAGGAAAATACTCAAGAAATCCCAGGATTCGACAATTTTTATCGGAGATAAACGCAGTTCACTTTCTCTTTTTATCTGGAAATATAATAGATTACATAGGAACAAGTTTCCATCTTTTTCTAAAAATTTTCTAACTGCCTCTTATATCACATCAGCATTTTTTGTAGCACGACACGCAGCAAAATTCTAGAATTCCTATCAGTAATTTAGAGGAACTGCGTTGCAGTTACACGCAGTTAGTTCACAGGAAAAAAATCATGAAATCCCACGATATTCAATATCGTAGAAAAAGGCAATTCGTTTTCTGTTTGAATCTGGAAATAGAAGAGCTTATAACGAACGATTTTACATCTTTATCTAAAAAAATTTCTAACTGCCTCTTTTATCAGATTAGCATTTTTTGACGCACGACCCGCAGCAAAAATCTAGAATTTCTATGAGTAATTTCGAGGAACTGCGTTACAGTTACACGCAGTTCATAGGAAAATACTCATGAAATCCCAGGATTCAACAGTTTTTATCGGAGATAAAAGCAGTTCACTTTCTCTTTTAATCTGTAATTATAATAGATTGTATAGGACATTTTTCCATCTATTTCTTAAAATTTTCTAACTGCCTTTTATATCATAATAGTATGTTTTGAAGCACGACACGCAGCAAAATTCTAGAATTCCTATGAGTAGTTTCGAGAAACTGCGTAACAGTTACACGCAGTACACAGGAAATCGCAGTCATGAAATCTCAGGATTCAACAGTTTTTTCGGAAAAAAGACAGTTCATTTTCTGTCTTTATCTGGAAATACAATGTCACATATAAGGAAATTTTTAATTTAAATGTTGATTCTAATAACTTCTAATAATACATACCTTTTTTGTGAAGCACAAAACTCAGCAAAATTCAAGAATTCATAAAGCTGGACACATCCATAAAGAAAACATCCCTTCATTGATCACGCGACCAGTGGACATGTTGACGTGCCTATTGCAAACGTTCCAGCCTATGGCGGGGCTTGAGCGGGACGCAAATGGCTGGTTCCTACGCAAATTGACCACCTTCGCGAAGCCTTCGTAAGGTTGACGTAGATAAAAACCTTCCGGAACTTGCAGCGACGGAGGATGCGCAGCGAGGGTGTTGAGACTGAGTTGTGGTTCTAAACCTTTGTGCGCATAATGACATATATCGGTCTTCAGCACTCGTCGTAGCGTATGGCCTTCCTTGGCTGAACCTCTTGGTTGTCGAATCCTTGGTTAGAAGTTGTTGCCAAAGTCTCTGAATCACAGACGGACTCGCATTTAGCCATCTGACCACTTATTCTGACTGTGTCCTGCCTCTAGTCTCCTAATAGCTCGCCTGGATATTGTAACGATGCCAGGAGATCATTGTTACAATTTGGTTATGAAAGATGTCTAATGAGCCCCGCAGCGATAATTGCCACCTTGCTCTGAGACATGCAATCTTATGCTCCTCGCAAATGTCGTATTCCGACTGCAGCGCCACTATTTTGCATAATGTAGTATTGTTCAGCACCTTTTACTTATTCAAACGTATTACCTTCCACATATTCAAATTTTGAACTAATTGGCCTAGTTTTGAACGTGTTATCCCTCTTTTTATGATTTTTCCTTAAATTTGGTAACTAGTGTAGAATGGCCGATATAACACAATTTTCCATCTTCTTGTAAACATTTTCTATCTTCCTTAGATCAGATCAGTATTTGTTTAAGCACGACAAGCAGCAAAATTCTAGAATTCCTATCAGTAATTTCGAGGAACTGCGTCACATTACACGCAGTACACAGGAAAATACTCATGAAATCCCAGGATTCAACAGTTTTCATCGCAGTAAAAGGCAGTTCTATTTCTCTTTTAGTCTTTATAAAACACAATTTTCCGTCGTTTTCTAAAAATGTTCTTACTTCTTTTATATCATATCTGTATTTTTTAAAGCACGATCACGCATCAAAATTCTATAATTCCCATGAGTAATTTCAAGTAACTGCGTTACAGTTACACGCAATACACAGGAAAATACTCATGAAATCACAGGATATTCAATATCGGAGTACAAGGCAGTTCGTTTTGTCTTTGAATCTGGAAATAGAATAGCATATATAGAACAAGTTTCCATCTTTTTCTAAAAAAATTTCTTTGCCTCATATATCAGATCAGCATTTTTTGAAGCACGATACGCAGCAAAATTCTAGAATTCCTATGAGTAGTTTCCACGAACTGCATAACAGTTACACGCAGTTCACAGGAAAGTACTCATGAAATCCCAGGAATCATAAGTTTTTCCGGAGAAAAAGACAGTTCATTTCCTTTTTGAATCTGGAAATAGACTAGCTTATATAGGACAATTTTCCATCTTTTTCTAAAAATTTTCTATCTTCCTCTTATACCATATGAGTATTTTTTGAAACACGACGCGAGGAAAATTTCTAGAATTCCTATGAGTACTTTCAAGGAACTGCGTTACAGTTATACGCAGTACACAGGAAAATACTCAAGAAATCCCAGGATTCGACAGTTCTTATCGGAGATAAACGCAGTTCACTTTCTCTTTTTATCTGGAAATATAATAGATTACATAAGAAATTTTTCCATCTGTTTCTAAAAATTTTATAACTGCCTCTTATATCACATCAGCATTTCTTGTAGCACGACACGCAGCAAAATTCTAGAATTCCTATCAGTAGTTTAGAGGAACTGCGTTATAGTTACACGCAGTTAGTTCACAGGAAAATACTCATGAAATCCCTTAGAATTCAATACCGGAGGAAAAGTCAGTTCATTTTCTCTTTCAATGTGGAAATAGAATGGCCCATCTCAGACAATACTCCTTCTTTTTCCAAAAATGTTCTAACGGCCTCTTGTATCAGATCAATAATTTTTAAATCACGACATGCGGAAAAATTCTAGAATTTCTATGAGTAGTTTCAAGGAACTGCGCTAAATTTACACGCAGTACACAGGAAAATACTCATGAAATCCGAGAATTCATCAAATTTTATCGGAGACAAGGGCAGTTCATTACCTCTTTGAATCTTGAAATTCAATTTTCTCATTGAGGACAATTTATCTTCTTTTTTCAAAAAAATTTCTAACTTCCTCTTGTATCAGATCTTTATTTTTTTAAACATGACACGCAGCAAAGTTCTATAATTCCTATGAGTACTTTCGAGGAACTGCGTTTCAATTACACGCAGTGCACAGGAATATACTCTTAAAATCACAGGAATTCATTAAATTTTATCGCAGAAATGGGCAGTTCATTTTCTCTTTGAATCTGGAAATTCAATGGCCCATATAATATAATTTTCCATCTTTTTCTAAAAATTTTCTAACTTCCTCTTATACCATATGAGTATTTTTTGAAACACGACGCGAGGAAAATTTCTAGAATTCCTATGAGTACTTTCAAGGAACTGCGTTACAGTTATACGCAGTACACAGGAAAATACTCAAGAAATCCCAGGATTCGACAATTTTTATCGGAGATAAACGCAGTTCACTTTCTCTTTTTATCTGGAAATATAATAGATTACATAGGACATTTTTCCATCTGTTTCTAAATATTTTATAACTGCCTCTTATATCACATCAGCATTTTTATAGCACGACACGCAGCAAAATTCTAGAATTCCTCTCAGTAGTTTAGAGGAACTGCGTTACAGTTACACGCAGTTAGTTCACAGGAAAATACTCATGAAATCCCTACGATTCAATACCGGAGGAAAAGTCAGTTCATTTTCTCTTTCAATGTGGAAATAGAATGGCCCATCTGAGACAATTCTCCTTCTTTTTTCAAAAATGTTCTAACGGCCTCTTGTATCAGATCAATAATTTTTAAAGCACAACATGCGGAAAAATTCTAGAATTTCTATGAGTAGTTTCAAGGAACTGCGCTAAATTTACACGCAATACACAGGAAAATACTCATGAAATCCGAGGATTCACCAAATTTTATCGGACACAACGGCAGTTCATTACCTCTTTGAATCTTGAAATTCAATTTTTCATTAAGGACAATTTATCTTCTTTTTTCAAAAAAATTTCTAACTTCCTCTTGTATCAGATTTTATTTTTTGAAACATGACACGCAGCAAAGTTCTATAATTCCTATGAGTACTTTCGAGGAACTGCGTTTCAATTACACGCAGTGCACAGGAATATACTCTTAAAATCACAGGATTCATTAAATTTTATCGCAGAAATGGGCAGTTCATTTTCTCTTTGAATATGGAAATTCAATGGCCCATATAATATAATTTTCCATGTTTTTCTAAAAATTTTCTAATTTCCTCTTATTCCAGATCAGTATTTTTTGAAACACGACGCGAGGAAAATTTCTAGAATTCCTATGATTACTTTCAAGGAACTGCGTTACAGTTATACGCAGTACACAGGAAAATACTCAAGAAATCCCAGGATTCGACAATTTTTATCGGAAATAAACTCAGTTCACTTTCTCTTTTTATCTGGAAATATAATAGATTACATAGGACATTTTTCCATCTATTTCTAAAAATTTTCTAACTGCCTCTTATATCACATCAGCATTTTTTGTAGCACGACACGCAGCAAAATTCTAGAATTCCTATCAGTAATTTAGAGGAACTGCGTTGCAGTTACACGCAGTTAGTTCACAGGAAAAAAATCATGAAATCCCACGATATTCAATATCGTAGAAAAAGGCAATTCGTTTTCTGTTTGAATCTGGAAATAGAAGAGCTTATAACGAACAATTTTCCATCTTTATCTAAAAAAATTTCTAACTGCCTCTTTTATCAGATTAGCATTTTTTGACGCACGACCCGCAGCAAAAATCTAGAATTTCTATGAGTAATTTCGAGGAACTGCGTTACAGTTACACGCAGTACACAGGAAAATACTCATGAAATCCCAGGATTCAACAGTTTTTATCGGAGATAAACGCAGTTCACTTTCTCTTTTAATCTGTAATTATAATAGATTGTATAGGACATTTTCCATCTATTTCTTAAAATTTTCTAACTGCCTTTTATATCATAATAGTATGTTTTGAAGCACGACACGCAGCAAAATTCTAGAATTCCTATGAGTAGTTTCGAGAAACTGCGTAACAGTTACACGCAGTACACAGGAAATCGCAGTCATGAAATCTCAGGATTCAACAGTTTTTTCGGAAAAAAGACAGTTCATTTTCTCTCTTTATCTGGAAATACAATGTCACATATAAGGAAATTTTTAATTTAAATGTTTATTCCTAATAACTTCTAATAATACATACCTTTTTTGTGAAGCACAAAACTCAGCAAAATTCAAGAATTCATAAAGCTGGACACATCCATAAAGAAAACATCCCTTCATTGATCACGCGACCAGTGGACATGTTGACGTGCCTATTGCAAACGTTCCAGCCTATGGCGGGGCTTGAGCGGGACGCAAATGGCTGGTTCCTACGCAAATTGACCACCTTCGCGAAGCCTTCGTAAGGTTGACGTTGATAAAAACCTTCCGGAACTTGCAGCGACGGAGGATGCGCAGCGAGGGTGTTGAGACTGAGTTGTGGTTCTAAACCTTTGTGCGCATAATGACATATATCGGTCTTCAGCACTCGTCGTAGCGTATGGCCTTCCTTGGCTGAACCTCTTGGTTGTCGAATCCTTGGTTAGAAGTTGTTGCCAAAGTCTCTGAATCACAGACGGACTCGCATTTAACAATCTGACCACTTATTCTGACTGTGTCCTGCCTCTAGTCTCCTAATAGCTCGCCTGGATATTGTAACGATGCCAGGATATCATTGTTACAATTTGGTTATGAAAGATGTCTAATGAGCCCCGCAGCGATAATTGCCACCTTGCTCTGAGACATGCAATCTTATGCTCCTCGCAAATGTCGTATTCCGACTGCAGCGCCACTATTTTGCATAATGTAGTATTGTTCAGCACCTTTTACTTATTCAAACGTATTACCTTCCACATATTCAAATTTTGAACTAATTGGCCTAGTTTTGAACGTGTTATCCCTCTTTTTATGATTTTTCCTTAAATTTGGTAACTAGTGTAGAATGGCCGATATAACACAATTTTCCATCTTCTTGTAAACATTTTCTATCTTCCTTAGATCAGATCAGTATTTGTTTAAGCACGACAAGCAGCAAAATTCTAGAATTCCTATCAGTAATTTCGAGGAACTGCGTCACATTACACGCAGTACACTGGAAAATACTCATGAAATCCCAGGATTCAACAGTTTTCATCGCAGTAAAAGGCAGTTCTATTTCTCTTTTAGTCTTTATAAAACACAATTTTCCGTCGTTTTCTAAAAATGTTCTTACTTCTTTTATATCATATCTGTATTTTTTAAAGCACGATCACGCATCAAAATTCTATAATTCCCATGAGTAATTTCAAGTAACTGCGTTACAGTTACACGCAATACACAGAAAAATACTCATGAAATCACAGGATATTCAATATCGGAGTACAAGGCAGTTCGTTTTGTCTTTGAATCTGGAAATAGAATAGCTTATATAGAACAAGTTTCCATCTTTTTCTAAAAAAATTTCTTTGCCTCATATATCAGATCAGCATTTTTTGAAGCACGATACGCAGCAAAATTCTAGAATTCCTATGAGTAGTTTCCACGAACTGCATAACAGTTACACGCAGTTAACAGGAAAGTACTCATGAAATCCCAGGAATCATAAGTTTTTCCGGAGAAAAAGACAGTTCATTTCCTTTTTGAATCTGGAAATAGACTAGCTTATATAGGACAATTTTCCATCTTTTTCTAAAAATTTTCTAACTTCCTCTTATACCATATGAGTATTTTTTGAAACACGACGCGAGGAAAATTTCTAGAATTCCTATGAGTACTTTCAAGGAACTGCGTTACAGTTATACGCAGTACACAGGAAAATACTCAAGAAATCCCAGGATTCGACAGTTCTTATCGGAGATAAACGCAGTTCACTTTCTCTTTTTATCTGGAAATATAATAGATTACATAAGAAATTTTTCCATCTGTTTCTAAAAATTTTATAACTGCCTCTTATATCACATCAGCATTTCTTGTAGCACGACACGCAGCAAAATTCTAGAATTCCTATCAGTAGTTTAGAGGAACTGCGTTATAGTTACACGCAGTTAGTTCACAGGAAAATACTCATGAAATCCTAGAATTCAATACCGGAGGAAAAGTCAGTTCATTTTTTTCTTTCAATGTGGAAATAGAATGGCCCATCTGAGACAATTCTCCTTCTTTTTCCAAAAATGTTCTAACGGCCTCTTGTATCAGATCAATAATTTTTAAATCACGACATGCGGAAAAATTCTAGAATTTCTATGAGTAGTTTCAAGGAACTGCGCTAAATTTACACGCAGTACACAGGAAAATACTCATGAAATCCGAGGATTCACCAAATTTTATCGGAGACAAGGGCAGTTCATTACCTCTTTGAATCTTGAAATTCAATTTTCTCATTGAGGACAATTTATCTTCTTTTTTCAAAAAAATTTCTAACTTCCTCTTGTATCAGATCTTTATTTTTTTAAACATGACACGCAGCAAAGTTCTATAATTCCTATGAGTACTTTCGAGGAACTGCGTTTCAATTACACGCAGTACACAGGAATATACTCTTAAAATCACAGGAATTCATTAAATTTTATCGCAGAAATGGGCAGTTCATTTTCTCTTTGAATCTGGAAATTCAATGGCCCATATAATATAATTTTCCATCTTTTTCTAAAAATTTTCTAACTTCCTCTTATACCATATGAGTATTTTTTGAAACACGACGCGAGGAAAATTTCTAGAATTCCTATGAGTACTTTCAAGGAACTGCGTTACAGTTATACGCAGTACACAGGAAAATACTCATGAAATCCCAGGATTCAACAAATTTTATCGGAGATAAACGCAGTTCACTTTCTCTTTTTATCTGGAAATATAATAGATTACATAGGACATTTTTCCATCTGTTTCTAAAATTTTATAACTGCCTCTTATATCACATCAGCATTTTTGTAGCACGACACGCAGCAAAATTCTAGAATTCCTATCAGTAGTTTAGAGGAACTGCGTTACAGTTACACGCAGTTAGTTCACAGGAAAATACTCATGAAATCCCTACGAATTCAATACCGGAACAAAAGTTCAGTTCATTTTCTCTTTCAATGTGGAAATAGAATGGCCCATCTGAGACAATTCTCCTTCTTTTTCCAAAAATGCTTCTAACGGCCTCTTGTATCAGATCAATAATTTTTAAAGCACGACATGCGGAAAAATTCTAGAATTTCTATGAGTAGTTTCAAGGAACTGCGCTAAATTTACACGCAGTACACAGGAAAATACTCATGAAATCCGAGGATTCACCAAATTTTATCGGAGACAAGGGCAGTTCATTACCTCTTTGAATCTTGAAATTCAATTTTCTCATTGAGGACAATTTATCTTCTTTTTTCAAAAAAATTTCTAACTTCCTCTTGTATCAGATCTTTATTTTTTGAAACATGACACGCAACAAAGTTCTATAATTCCTATGAGTACTTTCGAGGAACTGCGTTTCAATTACACGCAGTGCACAGGAATATACTCTTAAAATCACAGGATTCATTAAATTTTATCGCAGAAATGGGCTGTTCATTTTCTCTTTGAATCTGGAAATTCAATGGCCCATATAATATAATTTTCCATTCTTTTTCTAAAAATTTTCTAACTTCCTCTTATACCAGATCAGTATTTTTTGAAACACGACGCGAGGAAAATTTCTAGAATTCCTATGAGTACTTTCAAGGAACTGCGTTACAGTTATACGCAGTACACAGGAAAATACTCAAGAAATCCCAGGATTCGACAATTTTTATCGGAGATAAACTCAGTTCACTTTCTCTTTTTATCTGGAAATATAATAGATTACATAGGACATTTTTCCATCTATTTCTAAAAATTTTCTAACTGCCTCTTATATCACATCAGCATTTTTTGTAGCACGACACGCAGCAAAATTCTAGAATTCCTATCAGTAATTTAGAGGAACTGCGTTGCAGTTACACGCAGTTAGTTCACAGGAAAAAATCATGAAATCCCACGATATTCAATATCGTAGAAAAAGGCAATTCGTTTTCTGTTTGAATCTGGAAATAGAAGAACTTATAACGAGCAATTTTCCATCTTTATCTAAAAAAATTTCTAACTGCCGTCTTTTATCAGATTAGCATTTTTTGACGCACGACCCGCAGCAAAAATCTAGAATTTCTATGAGTAATTTCGAGGAACTGCGTTACAGTTACACGCAGTTCATAGGAAAATACTCATGAAATCCCAGGATTCAACAGTTTTTATCGGAGATAAAAGCAGTTCACTTTCTCTTTTAATCTGTAATTATAATAGATTGTATAGGACATTTTCCATCTATTTCTTAAAATTTTCTAACTGCCTTTTATATCATAATAGTATGTTTTGAAGCACGACACGCAGCAAAATTCTAGAATTCCTATGAGTAGTTTCGAGAAACTGCGTAACAGTTACACGCAGTACACAGGAAATCGCAGTCATGAAATCTCAGGATTCAACAGTTTTTTCGGAAAAAAGACAGTTCATTTTCTCTCTTTATCTGGAAATACAATGTCACATATAAGGAAATTTTTAATTTAAATGTTTATTCCAATAACTTCTAATAATACATACCTTTTTTGTGAAGCACAAAACTCAGCAAAATTCAAGAATTCATAAAGCTGGACACATCCATAAAGAAAACATCCCTTCATTGATCACGCGACCAGTGGACATGTTGACGTGCCTATTGCAAACGTTCCAGCCTATGGCGGGGCTTGAGCGGGACGCAAATGGCTGGTTCCTACGCAAATTGACCACCTTCGCGAAGCCTTCGTAAGGTTGACGTTGATAAAAACCTTCCGGAACTTGCAGCGACGGAGGATGCGCAGCGAGGGTGTTGAGACTGAGATGTGGTTCTAAACCTTTGTGCGCATAATGACATATATCGGTCTTCAGCACTCGTCGTAGCGTATGGCCTTCCTTGGCTGAACCTCTTGGTTGTCGAATCCTTGGTTAGAAGTTGTTGCCAAAGTCTCTGAATCACAGACGGACTCGCATTTAACAATCTGACCACTTATTCTGACTGTGTCCTGCCTCTAGTCTCCTAATAGCTCGCCTGGATATTGTAACGATGCCAGGATATCATTGTTACAATTTGGTTATGAAAGATGTCTAATGAGCCCCGCAGCGATAATTGCCACCTTGCTCTGAGACATGCAATCTTATGCTCCTCGCAAATGTCGTATTCCGACTGCAGCGCCACTATTTTGCATAATGTAGTATTGTTCAGCACCTTTTGCTTTATTCAAACGTATTACCTTCCACATATTCAAATTTTGAACTAATGGCCTAGGTTTTGAACATGTTATCCCTCTTTTTATGATTTTTCCTAAATTTGGTAACTATCGTAGAATGGCCGATTAACCCAACTTTTCCATCTTCTTGTAAATCATTTTCTATTCTTCAGTTTAGATCAGGTCCAGTATTTGTTTACGCACGACAAGCAGCAAAATTCTCTAGAATTCCTATCAGTTAATTTCGAGGAACTGCGTCACATTACACGCAGTACACAGGAAAATACTCATGAAATCCCAGAGTTCAA